>BGZK01001797.1:0-107239 GCA_005406025.1 Eumeta japonica
CATCGATAACAACAATGTTCGAGACAGGTTCGGTAAAAAAAAAATTGCAGCATTACGCGCGTTTTCGGTGAGAACACGGGGGCTTTCCCTCGTACGACGTCGAGAAAGGGACCGAGATAGGGATCACGGTCGATAATATCGTCGATCGATACAAAAGATCAAACAATTCGTTGTAGGTCCACGCGGGCGGTGCCGCGAGTGAATTATGCGCATCTCGAACAGAATCAGAATCTCGGTAGAACCGGGGCGATGATCTGTAGAAACAGCATTGGATCATTTTGGTCGCGTAGACGTTGTAAATGATGAAATAATTCATTCGATGTCCAGACGGGCGGAGCCGCGACCACGAGCTAGCGTTAGGATAATTTTATTGAGATATAAGTCCTTATGAGTATTATTCTAATAGAAATTTTTAAGATTCCATGAAATCAGTACGTATACAAAAGACCGATTTCGCATTGTGTTCATTTCTAAAAAGAAAAACAGAGAAATCAAACATACCTGGACCCTTTCGTGCTATGCGAGCTACGTATCGGTAAACGTAGCAATAAATATTGATAAACCTCCATGCTAAACCTGGCAAGTTTTAGAAGCTCTCAATTTTGCCGGATTCAGCATTAAACAAATCATCATGTATAATATGAAAATTTATAAAATCGCGCAATATTTTTTTCGTTCTCAAGCGAAGAGCTTTAAAAATATGTAAGTAATACAATTTTTACTATTTTTACATAATACAATTTTTTAATACCTTTGAATGATTAAGTCTACAAAATAAAATAATAAATTCTATTGTGTAGACTTTTAATCATTCCATTAGAATGTCTTTACATTCTGTCTATATAATAGAATATTTTGGATTTTTTTAGGGTTCCTTATCTCCTTAACGAAAAAAAAGGAAACCTTATACGTGCGTTTGTTTGTCTGTCCGCCTATCGCGGCCATTTGTCCTGAATCTACTGCACCGATTAAGCTGACATTTGGTATACATATGTATTTTGGTGATCCTAACGCGGAAGTGTAACGAAAATGGATAAGTGTTAAATATGAGGGTCGCTTTTGGGGGGTACATTATTTTGAGGGCTAAAACAGTAAATAAAAAATAGTTTTGCAAACTGTACCACGTGACATATCAAGCGAAGGCGATTTAGCAGGGTCTCGAATGCTTTCTTTTTTTTATGATTCAAAGTAAGTGGTTCTAAAATCAATTAGGAAAATATATGAAAATTGACCATTCCCCTTATTCCCGATACTACTGTGCCTAAAATTTTGGATTAAAAAAATTTTGAGACTGTTCACTGTTTAGATCTATTTATTCACTGTTGGATCGAGAAATTAAGGAAAAGCTATAAGAATTCTGCAGTCATTTCAATTTTCAGTATAAAATAAATGAGTGCATACTTAATGTATATCAGTTTATTTTTTTTAATTTGGCTCTATCGTAAAAGCAGCAATATAGGTATACAAATGTCAAACTTGGCGTGGTCATAGTGAAAACTTTAGAAATATAAATAATGAAAATCGGTTAAATGCGTGTTGTGGAGATCATGCTGAGAATTCAGAAATGAAAGAAAGTTCAGAAATGTCCAAGCGCGAGTTCAACTCGCACTTGGACATTTTTTAAAATATTTCATTTTAAATGTTTAGGTGATGGCAACAATGTTGAATAATTTTTTTAATAAAATACTTTAAAAATATTTTTTCCATGTTAAACTAATGAATACTATACATCTTAGATCATTTCCGTTTTCTAAAGATCAAAATCGTAATCTGCTCTGTTAGCGCAGATTGAAATGACCAAGCCAGCAAGTAATGGTGTATTCAAGAATGGAGTGAATAATGAGGAAAAAAAAAAGATCAACCTCATAGATTCTTGAAGTTGTATTTGTAAATAAAGTATTTACAAGCTCTATAGCTTCTAAACTGCATTAGACTCAAGACGCGATAAATTACAGACAGTTTTGAAAGATTCAAAAACATACTTAGTTACAATTTTTCAATTATATCTTTTCAAAGAACTCTCCATCGGCGTACATACAACCTTTCACACGTCTAAAGCAATTCTGGAAAAACATTATCTCATGCGCATTACATACCTCCGACTGCCTCCTCAAATGCAGCCACTGTATCTTCCGGCGACGAAAACTGTTGTCTCTCGCGTTGTTCTGTTTTGGGGAACAAAAAGGAAAGTCATACAGCGCCGGATCAGGGCTCCAAGGAAGGTGTACTGCACTATAACTCTGACAGGTGTGCTGCCAGAAAGTCCCTGGTTTTGAGCGTTGAGTGTCTAGGAGAAGCGGTAGTCGCGGAGTTTCGCGTTCAGTCGCTTGCTGTTCAAAGGTAAAAGTCTGTGGTGAAAATTTGGTAGCATACCATTCATAACTCTTTGATCTTGTGAGGGTAACGACACGTGATGACCCAAAAAAAAAAGCGCTTGCCGCACCGTACATGTGACAGAGGTGAAACTTCTTAATAATTTTCCACGGATAAACAAACCGACACATAAGCAAAAAAAACGTAAATAATCATAAAATATCATTGTTAATATTAATTACGTCAAGCGTGGTACCTCCGTTGTTCATATGTAGCGTCTGACGTGTACACCTACGATGTGCGCATGCGCAATTTAACCTTATTTTATCGCTTTGTGTCGTTGTGTAGCTGTCTTTTGCACTTTTTTCGTCTCTTCGTCTTTATCTTTTATTTAGCCTCCACATGACGTCGGAATGTATAGCTTTCTATCTCTCTATGTGATATTTTTTTTCTCTCTCATGTAACGAAATGTGCTTAAACGTGACGCGTCCCTAAAAATTTCGCTTGCGATTCGCTTCCAAGAACAGAAAAGTTTCACCTAGTTAAGTGTTGCTCTATTTTGCAGCAACCACACGGTCGATTGACGTTTTGTTCCTGGATGATATTTACAAATCCATGATTTATTGCGCATAGCGATGTCGTAAACGCGCCGAGGGTAGCTTGCTATAAATTTTGCTATCATGTCACGACTTCGTCCTATCCGAACTCGTTTCTGAGCCTGCCTTAAATTGTGCGTTACTCGACGCGAGACGATCGTCCCTTTAGCGAAGGCGCGCCCGTATTATTACATGTACACTTCGCCGTCTGATATGGGTATAAGTGGGTATAATCTGAACTCCTTATTTTATCCATCTATTTATTCCATTGAATATAATTTTTCACAGTAAGCATGTTTTTATTTCCACCGACCGTCAAACATCGGTCACTTTTTGACCTTCCGCCTTAACTCGACCGCGCTTAAATTCGTTAAATCAGCAATAAGCAGTTGTTTTAGAAGGGATTTTGTTTTTAAACGTCATTCAAAGTGTTTCAAATGATTGTTCTGGTTTATTCAAAATTTGAAACCTCACAAAATCATCGTCCGATAACAATTTTCCTTAAGGCCGTTTATTCGAGACAAATTTTTATTATTTTATTTGTAAAAAAATGTGGAGAGAAATTAGAATTTTAAATATTCTTCGAATTTTACAAAAGTAAAAACCAGCCAATGTTTTTCGCTTAAAATTTTTTGGCGAAATAATTCGCTTGTCTTGGTAGTCTCTTCCTGGGAGAACTGTCTTATACAGTAGGATGATGCAGCAATAGTATAACTACAAATTTCTAGAATAAAAGAGGAGTTACTTGAAATCGATTGGAACGTATCCACTTCTGTGTCTTCTAGAAGGTTCTTCTTTTCGAATCGTCTTGGCTTCGCGTGGTGGGGGTGACATTTTAAACTATGAGTAATGCGGGTAGCTTATACGAGAAGCTAAGTAATCAAATCGATATGAGACTGACCGTTCGACGCGGAATCGAGTATGCTATTTATTTTTTGAATCCCATAAACCTTTTTTACCTTTTTTTTTATTCAACCAATAACGTCAAGCGGAGGGGGCGGGTGACGGTTACATTCGTATCAAATTCGAAACTATGTTAAATCGTGTGTTTGTCTCTCGCATCACTTACATCAATTACGAAGTGGCTTCGACACGGACACGGTTCTTAATATCCAGGCATTTGATGGTGGCTCAATCGTAAGAGTGTTGTTTTCAAATCGGAAGGTATTGGAATTCTGATCAAGCGCGCTGAATCGATCAATGAGCTTCTAACAGTTAAAATGATCTATTCGTTACGTACCTCGAAAACCCCGTTAACTTGTCGGTGTTGGAGGTTCTAAGCTCATATTAAGTCTTAGAAGCACTTACTACAATCGGCTCAATGAGAAGATATTAGTGCTCAAGCTCAAAAAGGTTGATGAAGACCTTGTCCCTCTAGTGAGACGATAAAAACTGACACGAAACCGACCAAATATCCAAAGGTGCCAAGGAGTGGTTATATTACAATTAGTGTTACATTACAATCGTTATTATCGTGTTAAATAAATAATAATGTAAATTCTTCTGCAGAAGCAGACCGTCATTAACGATACCATTTACATCGTTCCATTTGATAGCGCGACTGATCGAGACCAGCCAGTTCTTGAGTTGGGTTGATATATAAAATGGGGGTTTCACACTTCGCAGAGGAATCTGGTGATGTTTTCCGTTATGTAGGTGTCATCATATTATTTTTGTTCTCCGTCACATCAGTGACCGTTTATATTTTCCACCAGCTGCACACGAGTTCGAAAAATAGGTACTTATTTGGTTCGTTTTGAAATCTGAGTCTTGTACAAAGCAGGCAGACGTTTCGACCACTTGTAAATCGTTGTCAATTTAGTATGATATTATTAATTATATTAAAAATAAACTTACAAGAAATATTTACAAATATCTTTAGTTAATTTGAAATCACGAACGTAGCCGTTCATCAATTCGGAAGACTGTCTCGTGACCTGACTTATTTCCTTTGACAACTACACCCTACCGAGTAGTAGGGTGACTATCTAAAAAAATGTTGTAAGGGATATTTTTTGTGACATGAATTTACATCTCTATATGGCGACTAATTAATAATCGATACAATAACATTTCTTTACGATAAATATGTATACGATCTGTTTCAAACTATCGACATATATAGATTTGACTTTAATTAATGGACTACGCAATTAGTAATTCATACTCGTCGGCGATTGGCTCACAATAGTACGACCAGCGCAACCTGATAGAAATACTCGTCCGCGATTGGTTAACCGGAACCAGTTCGGGCGTCTCATTCTAAATTCAAACTGAGGCACTTACGCCAATTTAACGACCTCCGCGCATGCGTAGCTACCCCGGTGAGCGTATTCATCGATATGTCATGCCGAATATTAATTAAATGAATGCGAAATTAATGTACGCTTTCAGCTTATCGCCCGTAAGTTAGGTCGGCCCCTAGAAGCCTTAACCAATTGCAATATAGTGCTTAATATCCCAAACTTGACATCGGCGAGCGAATATTTCATCCTATGCCCATGAATACTAATAGCTTTACGCTGTTAGTTAGTTAGTTAGTTTCGGACCAGGGTCAACACATGGCTATGGGCAGTGGGACGGTCTACGAGGAGCCCTACGTTAAGTTACGTTACAAGGTAGGCGTAGGTAAGACTGAAGATGAAACAAAGGAATATTGGGAAAATTTCGAAAATTGTATTTCTGAAAGTTTCGTTTTTGATATGAATAAAAAACTAGTAATATGTTAAACGAATAAATTAACAAAAAATTAAATACATATATATATATATATACAAAATCAAAAAATATTGATATTAAATAAGTGGTACAAAGTTCATATCAGTATTTTTTTTGGTTCATAAGAATAAAAGTGACATCATTAAAAAAAAATCATTACTAGTTATTATCTTATATCCTTGTCATTATAATATGCGTTTATTTAATAATTATTGTGCATTTATGTATTTTTATATGTATGTATTCATATTAAATTAATATGAATTAATGATAGAGATCACAGCGGTTACATTCATTAGTCTTCTATTATTCTCCAAGAATTGATTGGTGTCCACGGCGAAAATTTTTCTACCAATATTGTTCAATGATTGTTTTAATTTGGAAACATAAAGCGATGAAAAGTTTTTTATCAAAGCATCCCTCTGAAATAATCGTTTTTTTTTATATCACATAAGTGATATAAATTTTATTGCAGGCATTATCAAAATGACGATTCGAGTCGAGATCGCTCCATCATTTTATTTATTTGGCTGCAATAAAATAAAGCGTGTTCGTGGCTTTCAACACGCGTCGTTCGTGGCTTTCCTACTATTAGCCGATTGTCTCGTAGAATAAGCTGACGTGGTATTACTCGGACCATATTATTATAAACAATAAATCGTTCATGGGTTCAGATCACATACTTTCGTTTAATTTAAACTAAAAGTAAAAGTTGAAATCTTGCATAAAAAAACTAAAAATGTAAACCGTCGTAAAGCCATGTTGCGGTTAACTTTGCTGCGGCACGATGAGCCAGTTCGGTCGGTGAGACACCGCGCTCTCTCACGATACGGACGTGATGTGACATCCTTTGCTATTGAGTTATCTGTCCAGCGAGTGAGAGTTCCGGTGGCCGGCTCCCCCTCCCGCACCCTGTTCCACCCATCCATCATCCCCCATTCCCTTCAGCCGCCCGTGGTCCTTATCAACTAGTCACGAGTGCTGTGAGAAATATAATACACAATAAACGATATTCGATACATGTTTTATTTACGAGCGCCGGCGTTTTTTTCTTAAAAGGGGGCCAAATCACGAAGCGAGAAGCACCCGCAGAACAATATCGCGCATCGGAATTCGATATTACCATATAAAAAGCTTCTAATGGCCGTGTAAAGTTATACGATGGTGCAGTTGGAGCCGAACGTATTCTGTATCAAAAGCACTTTGAGCTATTGGAAAATTATTATTTTTTTTTACTTTCTGTAACACTTTTCGTAAAAAGAGCGCATGTAAACGTAAAAATACTCGTTCAACGAACAAGCTACCTGTTAGGTTGCAGATATTGAACGTGTGTTGGCCAGTTTTTTTTTAATATGGCGAATAATAGAAATGTTAGTGTGGTGGCGTGGACAAATATCATTAGTGATATTAATCGGAATTAGATGCGGTTAAATATTGAGAACGTGCTAATAAGATTCATATGCAATTGGACATTAAATAACAAAATGCCACCATTACAGTCAAACGAAAATTAGTTTATGTTATAGATCTTGCATTTTCTGGTAAGTTGGTGTTCGCAGTTGTTTGTGTTGTAAATGGTAGAATAAAAAATTAAATTATATAGAAAAAAAAAAGAAAAATTAAATAATTATGAAATTGTTTAGTTGGATTGATTAATATGTATTAAGTGATTTTTGGAAGTTTGTCGTATTAAATTACATGGTATATGTATAAAATTATTCCAAAGCTTAATTGTCAATTAGTTACTCAGTTAAAAATGAAAGAGATTAATTGTTTTTTGTAAAAAACGGTACAGCTAGTAAGAGATAAAAAACTCTAAAGCATTACGTTTTATGAACACTGTTAGCAACTCGCTCTGACAACTAAAACGGTCGTTTTTTTATAGCATTAAATGGCGAACGAATGTGCGAGCCATTAGAGAGTAGGTGATCATCGCCGCCCATAGACGCTCGTAATGTCAGAGAAGTCACTGGTGTGTTACCGCTCTTTTAGGAAGGAATAGGATATATGATAGAGGAGTTGCCACAGAAACTCTCACTTACAGTTATAAAAGCAACAACGGAAGCTGCTATTTTACGTCTGTATTCTGTGACAGTGTTGTATCTCATCGGTTACGCCGGTTCATTTTCATGTTACATCCAAGTTGGTCACAGCATGGTTCTATCAGATATAATAATTAAAAATCAATTTCTTAAATAAGAATGAAGTAAATTTATATATTGCTTCATATAACTGTTGATTATTCACAACAGAACACTCGTGAGGTGTCGAATTCGTTGTATAAAATTTCCAAACGTCGTCAAAGGCGTACAAGGTCACGAGAAAACAGTTACTAATTGCTTACTCAAATAAGAGTGAAGTTTGAAACTCCTTTAATAATAATAATTCTCATAAATTTTGAGCTATTTCAGACCCGGTTGTGCTGGATTGTCGAGGTCGGTACTAAAGAAACGCAAATTAATTAGTATTTGTATGTGAGAGTCGACCAACACTTTCTCGATACGCACAGAAACAGCGTTTGCATTCTATCGAAATCGCTTCAAAAGCCTACCTTGAGTTTTCCGAGTCAGCAGTCAAATTTGACCGCCACGACATGGTCCCGTCTCTGACCGTACGCCGTCGGATGTCGCCGAGTGAACAAATACACAAAAAATACATGCGTTCGTGAATAATGAACGTCGGTTACCGCGTTTGTCGGGCTAATAAACCGTTTACGATTGACAAACTCGGTTGATAGAATCCGATTTTACGCTCCGCGCCCGATAAAAGGGCGGGTGCGTCGTCGGCGAAAAAGAAAAAAAACAAAAAAAAACAAACGGTAAATTAAATTATGCGCCTTATATATTCCATCTATTTGTATTCGGTATAATGCCGGCCGGTGTTATTGTTGACGATTGAAGGGGAAATGAGGCACTACTTGGAAACGTATTGTTTTGATAAAGCTTCATTTTCGTTTCTTACAATTCATGTTCCTCATGTTATCCCGATTTTTGGAATGTACGTAGATACACATATAAATTATTGTTGACCAACAATAAATACATATACAGTGGAATCTCAATAACTCGAATGTCAAGGGAAATGCAAAAAAAATCGAATTAACGAGTTTTCGACTTAACAAGAACTTCGAGATATATATGACTGTCGACAAGGAACAACCATAACGTTCACAGCTGTGTTACTTAGAAAGTTTCATGAATGTATTCATTCATTGCCCGTGTACAAGACCAAAACAATAGATTAGAAGCCCCGAACCTGAACATTCATTTTGGAATTTATTGCTATTATTTCGGGGAATTCCAAGTAAGACGTCATTATATTTTACCAACTACGACTATCGGAGTCTCCTTTTTGAAATTCGAGTTTTAGAGTATAAATATGTATTATCAATACTTTGTAAGGAAATAACATTTTGTTCGAGTTACAAAGTCTAAATAATTCGAGATACCGCGTATTTAGGGTTTCAACGGAAGGGAATGGCAATTTTTTTCGACTTACTGAGGATTTCGACTTAACGAGTTACGAGTTATTGAGATTCCACTGTATGTCTATTGTCTATATATAAATATCTGTATGTGTGTATGTTCCCAATGGACTCCAAAAAAGGTAGACTGTTTTAATTGATTTTTTTATGGAATCTTCAGATTAGCCCAGCGGTTGATCCTGTGAAGTTTGGTAGTGATCGGATCAATTGATTTTTTTTTGTCAATTTTATGTCATATTTTCCTTACAAATTATGATACAATATTATATTGTTTTTATTCTTCTTCGATTTTTGAACATTCACAAATAATAAAGTTTAAGCGATAGGACAAACAGGATTATTATTTTCTATTCTTGTCGATTTTGTTATGATTTCTTTAAAAATTAAATACGTTTTTTTTCTTGG
The DNA here is from genome assembly GCA_005406025.1 of Eumeta japonica. Taxonomy (NCBI): domain Eukaryota; kingdom Metazoa; phylum Arthropoda; class Insecta; order Lepidoptera; family Psychidae; genus Eumeta; species Eumeta japonica. The sequence goes on from BGZK01001797.1 coordinate 9,517, forward strand.
GCTTATCAAAGCACTATAGTTGTGTATGTCTGCTAAAACTTCGTCACGTGACCGCCTCTATTCATCCATCAGAAGTCATCTAGCTATAGATAATAATTATGAAGGTTATTTTCAAAAGTAGCCAAGTCCAATATTATGATTTTGCACTTTGCTACTTTTAAAAATTGCCTTCCGAATTTGTACTACTCGCTCGAAGTCGGGGCGGGTCGTTAGTAAATTATAAACGTACTTCGTGCACTTTTACTTTGGTGCCAATACTATAAATTTGAAAAGAAAAAAGGAATTAGAGCCATTTTATGGTAGCGGAGATTTTGACGTAAGTTTTATTTTTTTCCCCCTTGTATTTAATCTGTTTATAAAATAAGAAATAGAGTGGGAATATTATTATTATTTTTAAAGCCTCTTTATTTCCTTAATAAAATGATTTACAATATCAATTCGTTTAAAAATTCATACAATAAAATTATTAAAATCTTGATTGAACTAAACAAATGTCATGTGTTTACTAATTACTATTTAAATAAAATTCACATTATATTATTTATTAAAAATCTCTCCACGAGTAAAGACCTCCTCCATATTCCTCCATGTATCTTTATCTATCGCCCTTGTTGTCCAGCCCTTGCCAACCACTCTATTTATTTCTTCTATCCATCTTTCTTTTGGTCTGCCTTTACTTCGTTTATTAATCGGTCCCGTCCATGTAGTAACTTTATTTGCCGATTTATCTTTGTTCAAATAGCCAGCCCATTTTCAGTCCAGTTTTTTACAATGTTCTAAGGCGTCTATTACGTGTGTTGTTTTTCTTAATCCGTATTGCGTTTTCTATCTCACCGTTTTATATTTAGAGCTGCGTTTTATCGATCTTTGACATGCTTGTATTCTGTTTTTTATGTTTTTTATTATAAATCCATGTTTGCCTGTCATATGACAGACATGGGAGTATACAGGAATCTTGGACTTTTTGGGAGTATACAGGAATTGAAAACTTTTTTCCTGAAATCTATAGAAAGATTTGATTTCAATATTTCTTTACAGCCCCAATCTATTCCGGGCTATGTTTATTCGTCTACTCATTTCATCCATGTGTATGGATTCAGAAAAGGCTATTGTTTGCCTAAATAAATGTATTTATATATTATTACTGTTCTCGAAAAGTAGAAAAGGAGAGGAATGAATATAATAGGTGGTTTCTTAAGCAACCTTCGGTTCGCCGATGATATCATTCTTTTTTTTTGAAACTGCCGCTCAACTAGAAAAAAGGAAAAGAAAATTAATTCGGTCAGCCAAGAAATCGGTCTGGAATTAAATACTACTAAAATAAAAATCATGACTAATGCCACAAAAATACGCATCAATGTTAACAACACTCGGCTAGAATATGTACAAGAATACGTTTATTTAGAGTGGGAGTATAATGGGAGGAAAAACTAGCAGAGGCGAGTGACTTTTAATAGATGGACATCGACAGTTGCAGACTCAAACTAAGCTTTTGACTTGGTGGATCATAACTTGAATATATGTACAATATTTGCCCGCCTTTGATTTATGATAATTTGTGGGGAAATTATAAATATATATATGTGTGTGTGTGTGTGTGTGTAAAAAAAGGTTTGTGAATAGATTGTTAAATGTACTTTTAAATAAGATTTATGAAAAAAAAGTTTTTAAGACAATTTCTTTGTTATTGTAAACGTGAAAGATTATTCTGTGTTTGCGCCTAAACGAAACAGACCTTGCTTGTATGTCAATGTGTTTTTCTTTTTTATGGTTCAGTAGTTGTAAAGAAAAAAGGATTTTCGTGACTCTACACTTACGTTGTCCGTCTTTCTGTCCGTCAAGGCCCTTTTTAGGGAACTCGTGGAGGTAGCATGCGAGGTTGAAATTAATGTGATATATTTAAGTGTGGGATCCCTTGGAGCGAACAAAAATCGATGTAATAAAAAGATACGGCGGAAATACGGCCATTTATGCCTTATACAGTGGAATTTCAATAACTCGAATGTCAAGGGAAATGCAAAAAAATTCGAGTTAACGAGTTTTCGACTTAACAAGAACTTCGAGATACGTATGACTGTGTCGACAAGGAACAAACATAACGTTCACAGCTGTGTCACTTAGAAAGTTTCATGAATGTATTCATTCATTGCACGTGTACAAGACAAAAAAACAATAGATTAGAAGCCCCGAACCCGAACATTCATTTTGGAATTATTGCTATTATTTCGGGGAATTCCAAGTAAGACGTCATTATATTTTACCAACTATGACTTATGGAATCTCCTTTTTGAAATTCGAGTTATAGAGTATAAATATGTATTATCAATACTTCGTAGGGAAATAACATTTTGTTCGAGTTACAAAGTCTAAATAACTCGAGATACCGCGTATTTAGGGGTTCATCTGAACGGAATGGCAATTTTTTTCGACTTACTGAGGATTTCGACTTAACGAGGTTCCAGTTATTGAGATTCCACTGTATTTCGAAACTCACAAATAAATCAAAACCTATAGGATACTTTTCTTAGATCTAGAATCATGAAATTTGGCAAGAAGAAAGGTCTCAAACTAAGGCAAAGATTTGAAAGTTGTTATTTGTAGTTATTATATAACTACAAATATCATATGAATTTTGTTTCTTATTACAATACTAAATAACGAATAGGATGAAATTTATTAACTTCCCGCTATGAAAATTAAAGATTTTCAAAAATTAGGATGCTTAATAACATCGAAAACTATTCTGAAAATAAGCGAAATTTCGTAACTCCCGGGACCAACATTTCGCCAGAATCTGACCGACATAAAACAACGAGCATCGAGACACTTGATGTACGAAATTTCTACATAAATAATGAAATTTGTACGTCACCTTCAGGGTGCGAGTCATATTCGCACTTGTCCAGTTTTTTTTTTTTTGGAAGACTCAATCAAATGTGCTATACTACGAAAATACGTTGAAACCTGGTATTGTATATACATAATATATTTTTGATATTATGTAAATCGATATTGTTGTGCCATACATTAATTTATGTTAGTGCTGAGCGATAATACGACTTATAGTCTAAGATCCGGCGTTATGAAAATGTACCCTCGTCTGTTGATTAAATCAAGTAATGTTTTAAAGATAACAATATTATAAAATGAGAACAATGTCTGCCACCGTAGTCCTGCTGCTATTTATAACTTTTTTTTTATGTAGGCTGCAAATAATTTCATGCCACATATAAATATAATTAGAATTTTGTGAACTTTGCGTACGTGTCAATGTATTTTAATTGACAGATGAGGGAAATAAGGATATTTAATTAATGTTAATAACAGCAGAAGTACGGTGGCAGACATTGTTCTCATAAACTTATAATACTGTTATCTGCCTTCAAAACATTACCTGATTCAGTTAACAGATGAGGGTACATTTTTCTGATGCCATATCTTAGACTATTACGTCAATAACACATCGCTCAATTCAACCGGTCAAGGTTTCGAACTCATTGCCTTCCGGATCAACGGCGACGCATTAAACCGTTGAGCCACATCGTTCTATATTGCTCATGTGTATATAGATCTATAAAATAAATACAGTACTTTCATTTCATAACCGTATTGTGATACGCATCGACGACGCTTATCGGACGGAAGAATCGATACACAGACGAAAAAAAAAACATAAATATTGGATACGAGGCGCTCGAGCTGAATCCGCGTCGCGAAAAGGTCAGGGGGACTCCCGTCGACCTCCTATCGGATCCGGGGGATAGGGCCGCTTCCGGCGTCGGATGCACGGCAGCGCACGGCCAAGGTGGACGCTCGCGCGCCGAGGGAGCCGGCTCGGCAATGATCTGACCCGCCCTCAATATTTACGAGCCGCGAGACAAACGGCGCGTTATCGCCGTGCCGATATCAGCGGCCGGGGTCGCGGGCGCTGTTTACGCGTCTCGTGAGTTACGTGCGACGCGCGATAAGACTAGTTACGTTTGTTTCTTTAGATTTAGGTGAGCAGTTCCTGTGTGTACAGGGGAAATGGGGATCAATGAGATGTGACAAGGAGTAGGAGGTGTCAAAAGTTTTGTGACATCACATGTCAAAATCTAAAATACTAAAGCGAAATTTATATGTAAGTTTTGTTTAAGAATAGAGAAAAATATAGGCACGTACGGCCTATGCATTTCATCATACAAAGGCCGCTAACCAACACAAAAAAATCACATAAAAAGCAACAAGAGGTTTTACCTATCGCCAAAATTCGTCCTCAAAGAATTGCGCCTGGAAGTGCCGGTGAAATTCTTTGTGTAATTAGTGACGACGATGCTATATGGTTAGGAAAAAAAATATGTTGACACAACACACACGGTTATTCCTGACGTTTAACATCCAAAATTAAAACGAATGCCTGATATGCCAGTGATAAACAACATCGAGGTGTGGATCCAGAGTCCGTTGGCGCAAGATGTTTAATTTTGTATTTTTTATTAACGTTATTAATCGTTCGTAATTCTTTAATTTGTATTTTATTCTGTCCGATACCTAAAATATTTGACTTTGTGTTAATTTTAACAATGATTATTGTTATTGAGAATAAAAATAAAATTGGAAAACTGCTGTTTTAATTTGATTGCTTCTAAATACTAAAAAATTGAAAAATATTAGACGTCACACCAGGTGGAAGCGGTTTTCACAAATGTGACCATCTGCAACTAGGAGGGGGAGGGTCAAATTACCTTAAATTTGTGTAACGTAATTTATGAATGAATTATATATCCATGAATTATATATATACATACATTCTCACACGCACGCACACACACACACACACACACACACACACACACACACACACACACACACACACACACGCACACACACACACACACACACACACACACACACACACACACACAAACACATATATTAATATATGCATATAAAAGCAAAATGCTACTCAGTGATAAATCGTATTATCTCAGCGAAAAGATAATTTTTTTTCCTATGGTACGACCACACTGTAGTATGACCAACTTGCATGAAAATGGGCAGGCTCGGCTGGTGAAATATGACACTCATGCAGAATAAGGACGTGAAAGTAGCCATTTGCGCTGTTAGTTTCGTTTAGTGAGTGAGAGCTCCGGTCGTTCACTCACCTCTTCTTCTTACATCAACCCGATCCCGGTCCATTAGATATCCTATTCCCTCCCAAGAGACCGGCAACGCACTGATTACTTCTCTGGGGTTACAGGTGTCCATGGGTAGCTGTGACCATCCACTCTCTGTTCGCTTGTCTGTTCGGTTGCCCTTCAACTATGCTATAAAAAAACATAAGTCCTTAAAAGTCAGCTCGTATGTATTCACTAAGAAAAGATTTTTGAAAATCCACTTTTTAAAAGGGTCCAAACGGGTTGGATTTTTTACAAATCCTTAATATAGAGTAAAATACGACTATGAAATTTGCGATCAACATTGCTTATTATAAACGGCGAGACAAGTTTTTTCCCAATTGAGAGGCGAGGGGGTGTTTGGTGGGGTATATGTAGTGTTCGGTGGAATATATAGTTTGAGATGAAAAGATTATGGGAAGTTTAAAATAAAAAAGGTTAGCATTGGAGTTGACTGAATTTGAAAAATCAATAACTCGTGATAGGCTTTAATAGACTGGGACCGGAACTTCGACTGAAAGAAAGAGCGCTCAATATAAAAAAATTAAAGATTTCATGTCCAACCGGAAGGAGAAAAGCGTTAGCGCATCTAGTTATTAAAAAACGTATTAGAGGCTTGAATATGAAATCTATTATTTTGAATATTTTTATTGATCAATTTCATTTAATTATTTTTGATTTAGTGGCGAATTGTAAATTCGTAAATGACCTAAAAAAACAAAGAAAAAGGAAAAAGAAAAAAAAATTGATCAGTGTACGCTATTTCTGTCCAGATACAAGGTAAAGTTTTACTTCGAAAATGCATTTCCTTAGATCCTTCACAGAATTCATGCATTCGGTGACCCGAATTTGACCGATATGCGAGGCATGTGTGTGCTGTGAATTTTAATTTTTTTTTAAGTTTGGTTTCGATCGTCTTATACATATATAACGAAAATAGGTTGTTTTTGTTCGCCAATCACGTAAAAACTACTAAACGTGTAGACACGGGACTGAGACCATTCGATGCGGGATGATTTGTAGATGGTTCTAGGCTACTCATTTTTAGAATTCCGTAAATCCTTCGCCATTTTATTTATAATAAAAATTACCCAGCGAAGCGGGCGGGTCAGCAAGTTACGTACAAAATACATTTGGATGCGGTGACGTGGTAAGTATTCACGGGAATACATCCTTATCTTCATCCTCGACCCCCAAACCCGAGTTTGATAGCTGAATCTGATGTTCGTACCGATCTTAACAAAATTTTTTTCTTCAATGATATCATATAGCTATAAAGTGCATCACGAGGAGAATCATTGTAATCAAGAAAAAAATACTTATGGTACCTATATGTTCTAATAGAATAATCATTATTCGAGTGGTAGTGGGTGCCTGGTTAAAAGATCGTTCCCATTGAACCGGAAGGTCGTGGGTTCGAATGCTGATCATGATGGGTCAAATCATCAAAGTGTAACTTGAGCCAAACCACGTGCTCGGTGCGTCAAGCCATAGGTACCGGTGTCGTAATCTCAACACTGCCATTGGTCCTTAGCGGCCTTCGATATCAGGTCAGTTTGGCGTACTTAAAGTACGAGCCTTTCGATGTGTAATGCGTAAGGGTTATGGCCCGTACGCCTACAACAATACTTCAAGGAAGCAGTTTGAATATTTTATTGTCTTATTGTTCATAGGTTTCTTTTTTTTTTAATTTCATTACCGATGACGTCGTCGTCGTCATTAAATAATCACAACTGATGGTCACGAAAAGAACTTGTCAATCAGACGAAAAGAACTCCGATGTAATTCTCAACTCTCTGATAGTGGTTTGGTCACTGTTAACGCCCGTGGCGTTTAGCCTAAACACGGTTTAAATCTTGAATGATGTAGCATAATATTCACAGGTTCTACGGATAGCAATATTAGTTTAGACTCTGACATAGAACATTCCTGCAGGTTACCTAAATTTGAGTACTTTATTGTCAATTTGACATCTACTGATATTTCCGTTTTGGTATATTAATTTCTTTTTAAGGCAACGTAAAAATAATCAATAAGCTAGATAATATCTTATTAAAGGCATGAAAAAAAGTCAATTTTTTTTATTTTATTGGAAATATGCAAAATTTTGATTTATTCAGCAGCTTAAAAACGGTAAGCTGTTGAATTGGTTTTTTTTTTAAATCCACAGGATTACGATACGAAATAAATAATTTAATGAATATTTTAAAAAACTCCCATTACTTTCAAATCATCATCTATATTTTTCGAAACATCCCTAACTCGGAACGCTATCCCTTAATTAAACATAAATTCGCTAATTCACTCTGTGACGCGGCAACATTAAGACAGTCACGGCTCTATCAGTTTCAGAATTCCACTCCGACCTTCGCTTCAACGAGCAGAGTGACGGATGAAACCGCAATCCCTTCCCAAAGCGTGTAACTGACCCTTCAAGTTATAGCTAAAATTATTATACATATATATTTTTTTAATTCTGTGGTATATGAATTCTAAACTAATCACCATAAGGCAGATGATTGAAAAGTTTTTCATGGCTTTTTACGTGAGACACGTGCTCTGAGGTTAATATAATATAAGATCTGGCATTAGAAAAATGTATCCTCATCTGTTAATTGAATCAAGTAATGTTTTAAAGGCAGTATTATAAATTTACTAGCTTATATCGGCGGCTCCGCCCGAGTAGACTTAAAATAAATTCTTTCAACTTTTATACGAGTATCACCCCATCATGAAATCAAGCTCCGGATAGTTGTTCCTTTTTCGATACTGATTTCGCTTCTGCTAAAATTTTCCAGACTCTGATCGTGGTTAGCCTTAACTTAGCAATATTTAAATTATTACTCAATTTCATGTCTGTCGGAGCTTTAGCTTGAAAGTTTCATTTTTTAATCATTAACGCACCCACAGTGCATTTTGGAAGTCCAACACGTAAGTAAAACTTAGCCTATCGACAAAGTCGATGTATTCTTTGCATGTATAAAAAATTTCATTTTGATCGGATGTTATAATGGAACAACCAAAAAAAATCTCTGTAGATTTATATATTAGTATAGATATAGATGAAAACAATGTCTTTTTGATGTCAATGTTTTTTTACGTAGGCTGCAAATAATTTCACAGTAACTGCTAGTCATAAATATATTTAGAATTTTGTAAACTTTACATACCTGTTAATATTTTTTAATTAACAGATGAGGGAAATAAGTTCTATCTATCTACCTGCTTACACCTGGCTGCAGGTAGTTGTAGCAGTCATAAAGGTCCACTGTCTATTGTAAAAATGTAAAACATCACATTCGAAAGCTTTGTACGTGCGGTGTGCAATTAACATGAAGAGCAAAAATTTAATCATTAATTAATTTCTTAATTTTAGTAGCAGCTGGACTACGATGGCAGACATTGTTCTCATAAATTTATAATACTGTTGTCTGCCTTCAAAATATTACTTGATTCTATTAACAGACGAGGGTACATCTTTCTAATGCCGGATCTTAGACTAATAAGAATGTTCCGATGGCACGTCGCGACGTGCGTTCGGGCGGCGTCGGGCCTCATCGGCTCTTTCCGACTCTACGCTGATGAGACGGAATCATCATTTACACCGAATATTCATCTCTACCGCACCACACGGTCACTATTTTACGTGCGTGTCGATGGATCATTGTGTTTCTTATGCTTATTCTTGTAACTTCATCCGTAAATATCGGTTCGTCTAAGTGAGTTGTCTTGTGACGTTAGGTGTTTGTTAATATTAAATATGGTTAACGGTAATGGTAAAAGTATTGGTGAGAATATAAAACTTTTAGAACTAAATACAGCACGACCTGTATATTGTAAGTTTTTTGGTTTTTATTTTAAAATTATTTAATACAAAAAAAAGATATATAAATTTAGATATTTCATAGCTGTCAGGCGTCTCATGCATGATAGCTCATTTTTGTTTTGTATAACCATTGTGTTAACAGCAGTGAAAATTTAATTGATGTGTGACACGGTCGTTGCGTGCTATGTCAGATGTTTTAATCACCATACTATTAAAGACATGTCCTTCTATAATCGTTTTACTTTGTATTGAAGGGCCTTGAAAATTAAGCCTCCCACGCTGGTCCGATTCAGGTCGGGGGCTGCTAATTAGGGTTGCCAACCGTACTCTGAAATAGAGTATTGTACCATTTAGGCGTACCATATAATGTATAACACTAACAGAGTACGCTAAAATACTCTTGTTTTTTTGTTTTGTTCTATGTTGTTATGTGCTGCAAAAGTATCAAAAATGCCTTTTTAAAAATTTTAAATAAATTGTACTTTTTATTTACCTCCTAAATCGGACACACTCTATTCCTTCTAATAAAAGTTGGCAGCCTTACTGCTAACGATTGTTGTCAGCAGTTTGATTACAATGTTCAAGATGACTGTTTAACATATTCTCCAAGGTAAGAGGTATGGTTTAGTTTACCTCAACTCAAATCCTTATCGGTCAATTTGTCCGTGATCACGATTGAATCGGGTGCCTTTCAGTTCGAAGGCAGAGCCCTTAACCGCCGCGCCACCGTCGCTTGTTAACAGCTGTACGCTCTTCACAGGGCCGAAAAATCAAAATGGCGGATACAATATGGCGGCTTCGCTCGTTCTTAGCGTTACAGTCGAACTTCAGCCCCATTAAACTGGATTAAAGAGTAATATTATTTTAGTAAACACTGCGCGGGTCGTACATTAATTTTTGCGAAGCAACGTTTCCAACTTTTGGACGGTTATTCTTTTCTCTTGTAATTTACAAGGGAAACGATGTTCCCGGTCGAATACGAAAAAACGAATTAACTCCGTCTTCGGCAGTTTGTTGAACGACTTCAGGGAGACGTAAAAAAATTGTAAAACACAGGTAAATGCGTTTGAGAATCGTAAAGCGAAAAAAGGGAGAAATTCGCCAATAATCGAAAAAAAATTCGGCCTCAGCTCGGATACGAGACTGGAGTTTGCTCTTTATAAATTAAGATAAATAGGTGTATCTCTTATAATACGGAAAGCACGTATATACTAATCATATTTTTTTGATAAAATATATTACATGAATAATGTTACTTAGTAAACTTTCAAAATTCCACACTGATTAGTAACAATGGCGATGATGTTTAACACTATATACATCGAAAACTTAATTTATCTGCGTTAATAATAAAACCATATATAAATTAGCAATGGACGAAATATACACGCGTTTAATATAAAATTCGCGAATATGTTGCATGGAAGGGCAACATAACAACAACTTCACTTTTTGTTAACACTCGATTATAGATAGCAGATTATGATTATCTTAAAAAAAATAGAATATGAAAATCGACATTGTCATATTGTCGTCATACTATCGTCCAATCCCCGACTAGTGGTATCAAAAGTTCTTCATATGTAAAAAAATTGAATTCATTTATTAAAAAAAAAAAAAAAGCAAAATATTAAAATGTAAAATCTAACAAGGTACAATGAACTCCGGAAAATTGCAACCCAAAAAAATACCTTTAAAATGTGAACACGCGTATGTTGTGGCGCGGGTTGAGAGAGGAAGTTGTTTACGTTCTATAGGGCCTCAAACATTTTTTAGGGGAAATTTTTAAATACTTTTAAATATTTAGCTTGTGAACGCACTTCTCCTTAATATAAATGGACGTGAGACACTCACACGGTGTTGTTCATTTCGAACACGATGAAAATCGGCATTATTGAAGCTTTCGTGTAAAACCAATCGTCCAGCGGTTCTTATGTCATTTTGATTTCAATTTTTAAAAACCGACAATGCTTACATCTTAATATAGTAGATAATCAATTATATAATAGATTATCAATTAATAAGACTTAAAAATCTGAAGGCTTGCCAAAACAATTACGGCTGTACATGCCGTGGACTGTTTTTAATTTTAGTCGGATAATAGCGTTGTTAAAGTGGCCGATCTCATTTGCGTTTAAATATGAATCTAATTAATCAGTACTTGAAGTGCTTGTGTTTTTAAAGGATATATTTTCGTATGTCAGACTTATAAACTCGGAATTCGAGCCCTTCGCGCTGACCTATCACGGACCGGAGTCCGTATGTCAGACTTATAAACTTAGAATTCGAGCCCTTCGCGCTGATCTATTACGAACCGGGGTCCGTATGTCAGACTTATAAACTTAGAATTGTAACCCTTCGCGCTGACATATCACGGACCGGAATCCTTATGTCAGACTTATAAACTTAGAATTGTAGCCCTTCGCGCTAACCTATCACGGACCGGAATCTTTATGTCAGATTTATAAACCTAGAATTCGAGCCCTTCGCGCTGACATATCACGGACCGGAATCCTTATGTCAGATTTATAAACTTAGAATTGTAGCCCTTCGCGCTAACCTATCACGGACCGGAATCTTTATGTCAGATTTATAAACCTAGAATTCGAGCCCTTCGCGCTGATCTATTACGAACCGGGGTCCGTATGTCAGACTTATAAACTTAGAATTGTAGCCCTTCGCGCTGACATATCACGGACCGGAATCCTTATGTCAGACTTATAAACTTAGAATTAGAGTCCTTCGCGCTGACATATCACGGACCGGGATCCGTATGCCAGACTTATAAATTTGAAATTGGGGCCTTCGCGCTGGCCTGTCACGGACCGGGGTCGCGAGCGATAACGTTCGGAACTTGCGGCTTAATTTGAATGAAGTTAAAAGCTTACGGATTCGCCTGCGATTGGAATTTGAATCTAGTATCTTTTAAAGCGACGTTGGCCGAGTGGTTGAAAGTTTTGTTCATCGACCAGAATTTGAAAAATTCGATACAGACGGATCGATCGATGAGTGTTCGAATTGAGAGACCTTGCTGCTTCATTTACAAGTTACATTTACACGCCTTATACTGGCAAAATTTTTATTTCCCGACACAGTTTGCCGGAAATTTTGGTATTCAACGATACGAAATACGTGATCTAGTATGCGAACTTATTTAAATTTTTACTCAAAAAAATGCTCACATGATAAACAGATATTAAGCCTTGGAAGTCTATTACCAGACTACGCATCCATATAATACCATGAAAAAAATTAGAAAAAATTGTAAAGTCATATACTTGCAGAATTCAGGCATTTACTTCTTACTTAAATAGTTCAAATATTTAATTTATTAACATAACATAACTGTATATGATGCCGATGCCTTTGACAAGTAGTTCGAGCTCGAAGAAAGGCTTCATAAGCCAAATCAAACCACTCTCTCTGAGCATCGCTGAGTGCCAGCGTGGGGGGCTTAATATCCAAGCGCTTCGATTTCAAATAAAAAGATATGTAGGAGGATTTGCTTCAGTAGCAATGCCATTAAAAACTGATAAATATACAACGGGTGGCGGACAGGCGCGAGATGAACACTCTCATCGCGAACCGAGTACTTCAACAGCGATGTATTGCGTTTTATGAACGAAGATATACATCTTTGTGTTTAGTTTATAATTTCTATTCCGATGCATGGCTTTTAATATGCCACCGATTTGGCGATCCTAGCCGACTAATTTTTCTTAATTATTAGTCGATAAATAATTAAATACCATCTCGTAAAGATATTTTTATACTATGAAAATTTCATACATTTTTTGGAAAATGCGTACGAAGTATTTAATGTGAAATCAAGACTTCGTAACTTTTTTAATATCACTTCAAAAGTCGTAGCTGAGTGAAGCCATAAAATTTATCAATACAATTAATAAAAAATAGATGAACCGTTGTATCTATTTTTATTAATCGTTTTGTAAGTTCACACCCATTTTCCACAAGAGTAACCAGAAACCACAGATCTCCGCAGGGTACGCTCCGAATGGTACGTGCCTTTGCATATCTCTCTCGCTTCACCGACATCCGTTAAAAAACGGATGCAAGTTTCCCGGTTTCGTCTGCTTAAAATCAAAACTTTCTTAAATATGTTATCCTAATTCGTTCTGATGGGATACTGCAAGCGTCACAGATCTTCGACTACATTAGTGTCTGTGCGTCTGTGTGTTATATCCGATTTTCTACGAAGCGATTCGACGTGGAGGGTTGGCTTAATTATTACGGGGTTAAATGGAAAATGTTACTTCTCGAAGGTCGCGCTCTTCGTGCCAAGCCGTGCCTCATCTTTGTCAAGTGACAATGCAACAAAGTCGGGTGTTATATGGGTTTTCGGCTCTTACTTTCGCTTATTTTAGCTTGTTATTTTATATATGAATTCGTGCAGCGCCTCCAGCGGTCGTTCTATGTAACTCGTACATGTGATTACCGGTAATTAAATAGAAATGATTAAACACTATACTCTCATCGATTTGGAAAGCTTTCGTTTACGAATTGAGTGAAAATTGTGATATCAGTAAAATATAGATATTAATATCCACGAATTAGGCACTAATCATTATGCGATTGAACAACACTGCGTATTTCTGGATTGTCATTAATGAGGTCACATATCATATTTATAACATTTTTATTGTTTTTAAAAGTATATTTCCTTACTGTTTGCACACTTTTGCATTCTTTGGAACCACTGTATAAAAAAAAACCGGTCCATTCTTCCTTAGTGACATCTTCAATGGTCTCTTGGAACCTTGCGGTATCCATGAAGTGCAAACCTTCCGAACTACGAGTTGCATATGCAAAATATTTAGGATTTGGCTTATAACGAGTACGAATTTTCTCATAGGTACTTTTTAGTCAGTTTCAATAATTAGTTACTGTATAGTATGAATATTAGTTTAGATCGGCCGCAGTCATCGTCCGATGTTTATGTAAATCGTCAGAACGTCACGTCTGAACCGGGAATACGAGAGCTACGAGACGGGTCTTCATAACCGAATGCCAACTAAGTCTCTAGCAACTTTCTTGTTGACTTAAATCACAGTTCGAATCGTAAAAAAAAATGATGCGAATTTTCTATCGACTTAAATTAATTATAATGCCTACACAATTGTCATAATTATATCACAATGATAAATTATATAATAGTACACACAAACTGTGATAGATTATAATGCGGTAGAGAGATACTGTGACCAACTAGGCTGTAGCACCGAAATGGACCGGCTCGAACGATAAAATACCACAGAATACGGACGTGAAGTAACAGCATCCGCTGTTGTATTTCGTCCAGTGAATGAAAGTTTCGATGACCCACACATCTATCTCTTCCGTCAAGCCAATCCTCCTCCATTAGATATCCAATTCCCTCCCAAAGAGCCGACAGCCCACTGATGGCTCCTCTGCGTTTAAGAGTGTCTATGTGCGGCGGTGACCGTCTACTCTGATGGATCACCTGCTCGTTTGCCCTTCGACCATGCTATATAAAAAAAAAAATAATCGCAACTTGCTTCATTTTTTTCCTATTTTACTGCATTTTGCTTACATCATTTTACGTAACTTATTACATTTTCAAAAACCATATTTGTTCTTTAACAACCTTACTACAAATTGTCTATCCCAGAAATTACTATGACCTACACGCATATAATTTTTGGTGCGCCTGTTACTAAGCGTGTAACTTTTCTACTTGAACGATTTAGGTTATATTCACACAACGCACTTGTTAATATCCTATACCTGAATCCGATAGATGGTGCTGCGGTCGTATTATGGACAAATTTTCTATTTATAGACTATAACGATTCATGTTTATAATACATGTTGATTAACTACTCAAAACGAAAATCACAAAATAAGGACCTGTTAAGTTGCGCTGTGTTCGATAACGGAATGATTTAGTATGTACGTATACAAAATAAGGATAATTGAAGTTTTTGTAATACGTTTATACGGTAAAAAGAAAACGGCCAAGTGCGAATTCAACTGGTGTGGGTTGCGTATGGTGAATATCTATCATATTTTTTTCTTATATCTGTCCATTTTTTTCCGATAAGTAAAGAAGAGTGACCCTAATGTTTAAAATTCATTTATATTGCACGTTCGTGTTTGTAGCATAGACGTCCATTTGTTTACCAAATGTCAATCGGTTTAGTAGATTCAGAGAAAATTGTCTGTAATTGACCGACAAACAGACGCACAAGTGGTCCTATAAAGGTTCCGTTTTTACATTTAAAGGTACGGAACTTTAAAATTAAAACAAATTTTCAAAATTAATGCAAAATGTGTAAAAAAAAAAACATAAAACTACACACGCCATCTATTGGTTAGAGCCAGCTAATATAATATATAAATTTGTTTATAATGCAGTACTGTTATTTGTATTTTATTTTTATCGATACAGATTTCATCCCAACAACTCGACAACGCTACGCCATCACAAAAGTCTATTTTGTGTGAAGTCAAACACTTCTACATACTTTACAGCATTCGTACTTTTGCATGTGTACATCCGGTTCATTATTCATACGTTTGTCGCTATCAAGACGCAGACGAAGTCGCGCAATAAACCAGTATGTTTGTCTCGATGGGGCTATTAAGCGGTACGCCCACAGCGTTCGTATGACGCATTAAGTGCGCGTGTCCGCCGGAAGCGGAATTTGGTCACGTAATGGCTTCGCCGCTCACATACTGATCGCTTTAAGTGGAAGATGTTTTGTTTTGGTCCCGAACGTGGGGAACGTTAAGCGTATAGGGTCGGGGCGATGGTGGTGATGGTGGGCGGTGAACGGTCGACGGTCTAGCCCGGTCTACCAACCGCGATGGACCGTCTCAGGATCCCGATTGTGGGACAGTCGATCAAAGAGTATATAAATTTAAGTCGGATTAAAACATTCGAGACTTGGGGGGCTCGTCAACTCTCGGCTTTTTATGTCGTCGCCGTTTTAGTGACAACGGTCGTTTTAGCAGCCAATCAGGACCGGCGTGGCGGCTTAATGTTTAAGCCTGAAATAAAAATGTGGTCCGAGGGTACGCATGCGTAGATAACGTGTGATGTCCACTAACTTGACGTTTTAATATAATGTTTGACATAGACCTACTATAATGCACTACGATTGGGCACGAAGAATGAGGAGCACAGTACAACGCGCGAAACTCTGCCGCTGTGAAATGCCTGCGGATGGTGCAATGCGCAGGTTCAACGCTCACTGACCCTTCTTTCTTCTCCTCCGGGTACATATTTTACGCATTTTCGACGCTTTCGTTGCTAACTTCACAACGGCAGAGTTTCATGCGTTGTACTGTACTCATAGTTGATGGCGATATGAATGAATACCCGCATAGTTACCATTCTTAACACTATCTCGTTCACACCTTGGCAATACAGTAAATTTGTCGTTTCTGTCGTTTACATCTATGAGTTGTTTTACGTTTAACGTCTATCTGTTATCGGGCAGTTTTTTGCGAGACTATTCCTTTAACATAACCCTGACTATCTCAGATGTAATAATAATTTATCGACAAACGACTATGCAATTTGACACGTAATAGAAACGTGCTTCCTTGTTAGTAAATATGATCGTACCTCGGTCGATTTGCTCGCGGTCAGGCCCTCCACTCTTCACGTTCTGATATGAAGACGACACCTTGGCTGCTTCATGACCACGATTATGTATATCAATAATAGCACGATATGAAATGTCATAGACTGTCTAACTATTGTTTTTTATTAGTTCACGAAACGGCCTAAGCAATATTTAATATTTAAATAAGCATTATTTATAAAAATAAATCTGATATATGTGAATTTTAAACGTTAAATTTGGCAGGTAATTAAAAGAAATATAATTTTAACAGTCGAACATGTACTATTCTAAGCGTGTAAAATTAGCAATACCCAAGCAAAGTATACGGCCTGAATGGATATATTTTTACATTTACATTATTGGTCGTCTTTGTAAACACAATTTTGCCAATACAGTAACAATATGTGACAAAGCCATGCTGTTGCCAAATTGGCTGTACTGCGGAAATGGGGCATCGTAACCGGTGAGATATTACACTCTCACAGAATAAAGACGTGGAGTAGTAGCGTCCGCTGTTGTATGTCATCCAGTGAGTAAGAGTTCGTGACTGCTCTGATAACTAGTTATGTCATTTGAGTTTGCAAATTTTAAATTTCTATTCAAAATATTTTTATTTAGTACGTTATAATATAACACTTGAAATACATTACATTTAAAGAATTTACAATGTATTAGTATTACCACTTTTTTTTTTTGTAAATTATCTCTAATTCGTTATCCCTCACGAAGAACGAGCAGGAAACTAAGGGTAGCTCTATTCAAACCAAAATGATATAGAAATACAATCACATATAAAACACATATTGCTAGAAAAACAAACCTATAGGTTGGGCTAAATATGTTCATTTAATAATAATAATAATAATAATAAGCCTTTTATTTATTTTTTTACTAAGTACAAAGTCAAATATTTTTCTAAATATCTATAGTATTTTGCAAGTAGATATGTTCAGTTATGAGAAGGTTAGTATATTTAGATATATCTATTTTTTAATATTTATAATTATTAGTAGAAGTGTAGGTATTTATTTAATAAAAATAGTTAGTAAAAAACCCCTTTTTGGGTACAGGCCTCCTCCAAAGAAAATATGTTCATTTATCCTCTAAATATTCAGAGATTGTATAACATAATATTCGTTTTTGTAAAGTGTTTGCTTATTAAATATGATACTTTAAATTTGTATGAAGTGCGGTAATGCGGTCTTGCCGCACCTGTCACCTATCTGATCACCTACTCTGTGATGGCTCGCATGCTCGTTAAAACCTTTGTTGTTACAAAAAAAAAATCAGTTAAAGGGTTGAACCTAAAAGCCGTCTCTGCAACTTTCTGCTATCTTTAAATGATCAGACATAAAATATCAGAGTAACTTAAAAAAAAATTTTATTTCAAAACTTGTCTTTTACGATATCTCACGAACGAATTTCCCGATTTTGACCGTACCGGAAACGATCGATGTGGTTTTTTGATGTCAAAAGCTGATTGGTTTTTGGAAACGATTGGTGAAGCCGTTCAAAAGTTATTCGAAAAAAAGTATTTGAAAATTTTGATTTTTAAGATTTCTCAAAATATCCGGTATCCGAATCGGTTCAAATTCATAGGAAATCTTAATTTAGTGAAACATTTTGGAACGCCACTTGTTTGCTTCCAATCGGTCAAGTCGTTCAGAAATTATGAGAGGTTTACACGCTCACGCACACGCGCGTACACGTACACACACACACACACATACACAGATACCATCGAAAAATTATCAGGGTGGCTTCCTGTGACCTCAAAACATCGTGATCTGATGAAAATTCGATTTTTGAAAAACCGGGCAAAACCAATAACTTTATGATTATTGCATGCGTTGGACATTTAAAATGGTAAAAGTGAAAGCTTAAGGAAATTAAAAAGCGGGATAATGTGACGAATCAAGCACGAGGAGAGGGATAATTATTTTATTTATCATAACATTGGCAATTAGTATAAAAGTTATTTTTATTAATCATACTCTGTCTTATTGCGACAAACGACAATATGCAGACGTTTACCACCATATACATCACTCTCTCTAGCATTCTCTCTCATCTTATATTCTGTCTCATTCTCTCGCAGATTAAATCTTGTAGATGTATAAGTTTATCTGTTATCAGAGACGCTTTTTCGTTTCATCGAGTTACAAACACAGAGGCTGTTGAAAAGTTTTCACTTTAAAACATTTAAAATTATCGCCGAGTGCTGTGATTGTAGCTGTAAAGTTATCAACTTCAGAATAAAAAGGAAACTCTGTCTTTAAGTACTTCTCTTTGTATGTTTGAATAGAGTTCTATCTTCTAGGAATAAGTAGTATAAGAATTTATTATCAAGCGCCGTGCATAATAAGGTTTATTAAGCTTTAGATCCTGTCGAAACACTAGATTTATTGTAGTTTTTATAGTAGAATATAGTCATTATGTTCTAGAAATAGGTAACTAATAAGTCATTTTAAAGGGCTGTAGCCTCTTGAAGCACTTAAATTACTATGATATTGAAGTTAAATTAGAGCTTGAGTATCGGAGAAAAGATAATTATTATTATTTATTAAGACCTTGAGCTTGTGGAAACTCTTTAACTATTATGATTTTCAAGGTTATTTAAAGCTACATTTTTGAAAAATAGTTTATTTAAAAAAAAAGTCAATACCTTGATACGAGGACTTTACACTTTAACTGCTATAATTTTTAATATTACTTATAGTCAGACCTTCGAAAAAAAGGTAATTTTTTAAAAAAAAACGTCTGAAACTTTCTCTTAAAGTGGAGGAAACACTTTAACTATTACAATTTTAAGGGTAATTAGGAAAATGTCAAACCCTTGATTCTATCGACACCCTGATGTTAAAAACTGAAATGATTTGAATATCTTTTCTGTTTTAAAAATGCAAGTATTTCGTTTGCAGTCTGTCGTAGCGTGTTGTTGAGAATGGAAAAAATTGAATTGCGTGCGGTTATCAAAGTATGACTGCTTGATAAATCTCACTACAGTGTTAGATTATCAAGACTTTATCAGAGTAATCAGTTTATAAGAGTTAATCAAGACTTACAGGATACTTTAGGAGTAAATGCTGCACCGTATTCTGAATTTACCCGTTGGAGCGACGAATGTGAACGTGGAAGAAAATCTATCAAGACGACTCTCGCGCAGGTCGTCCAACAACTGTAATGATCGAAGAAACGGTAAAAAAAAAAAAGCAGAAAAACTTGTTTTAACAGATCGTCGTCTCATTTTGCGTTTTATAGCCGAAGAAATAAAGATTTCGACTGGTAGTGTGCATAACATTTTAGATGAACGTTTTGGGGATGAAAAAAGGGTCCTCAGAATGCTTACCGATGCACTAAAACAAACCAGGTTCAACATATGTCGAGCTTCTTTGGAACTGTTACCACAGATTTTCGTTAGTTTTTGGGTCTATTTACAACCACTGATGACACTTGGCCTCACTATTAAGGTTCAGATACAGAACTACGGTCTATGACCTGGAAACAACCACTATATCCAACTCCTAAGTTATTTAAGGCGAATCGTTCTGTCGGAAAGATCATGGGTTCTCTTTTTTGCAACAGTAAAGAGATGGTCATGACAGAATATCTTGACGGTGAAGCTGCTGTTACGGGCTCCTTGTATGCAGAACAAATAAAAAAAAAATGTAAAAAAAACCGAAAAGAACGGCGGGACAAACTATTAAAAATTGTTTTGTTCTACTAAGATAATTCCTCGGTTTACGGGCATGTCGTCGGTATTGTTGCAATTCGAAATGCTGACTTCGAAATACTTGTACATCCTCCGTATTCACCCGACTTCCTCTCTACTGGTTTCTGTCTATTTCCAGAGTTGAAGAAGTGCTTGGAAGGACAGAGATTTGAAGATGATGAAGCAGCAGTCGCTGAAGCACAGGAATTTTTAGGCGCTCATGATGAAGAGCTCATTAAAAAAGGAATTTTAAGCTTAGATAAAAGATATGCTAAGTGTATTTTGCTAAAAGGCGACTATGTCCGAAAATAAAATAACATTTAAATAAAGTTACCACCAACATACTCATTCTCACTTTTTATTGAACGCACTTCATATCAATTATTTTGATATTTAATAAGTACTGTATTTCTAACTTAAAACTAAACCAACAAATATTTTTGTGATTCAATTAGCTATTGTTTATAGTTTTTAAGTTGCATAGTGTCACATTGGTAACATTTATATTAAAATAATACGATAGTTAAGACTAATTCAAGAAATGTAGGTATTCATTGTGATTGATGAGCGTATACAACTTAAAAAAGTGGAGTCTATTTGCTTTGAGTTAAGTTAAACAAAAAAGTTTGGCCAATTTTGACAATTTAAAGCTGTTTCTCGGATATCGTCCCTAATACAGGAAACTTATTACTCATATAGAAACGATTCGAAAAGCAAGCCCTAATCTCCACGACCGGCCCTTCGGCGCGTGTAACGAGGTCCGGGCGAAGATTCCGATTAGGGCGGATTTGAATTAACCCCGCGGCGCCCGGATACGTTAAGGGCGCCTGCTATTGCCCGCATCCGTTGGGGAGGACGAATGATTATTGCGATATCCACGCGGATATTGCGGCGAAGGAAATGCTCCGGAGGCGGTATGTCTGTACGTCTGTTTGTGAATGGATTTAAAATCGTTACCAAACAAACGCTTGGTAAAAAAGAGTCTAACAATATTTTCGGTTATTTACTGGATATATATCCGTGGATGTGACCGGTTCGACTTGTTATTGTAATAATTGTATGCTTAATTGAGATCGCATATGAAGAGCTATCCTGAAGTTTCTCGCTCATCCTTCTTGAGAGAAAACTGCCTTCCGAAAGGATTTAAAGGTCGGGCAACCGACTTTTGCTTTGCACCTTTCGAGTTTGCCGCGGGAACAGGAGAACTTTCCGCGGGAACAGTTGTTTGCGTTCATTACCAACAATAAATATATGAATACAAAATACACATCACAACATTTTATTTAGGCAGTGTCATATGTATTCTTTACCGTGTATTTTGTTGTTAAGAGACAATGACATTGCAACTATTTAATTAATTCAAAATTCCATACATAGCGCGAAAGATCTTTTAAACATTTTTTAACTATTTCTTTTTCAGAAAAGACACCCGTATAGATAAACTTGAAAATCAAACCTTTACTACATTAAAATTTTTCATAACTATCTTTTAGGCTGCCACAGACAGAACAAATATATGTATACAAAAATTGCTCGTTTAATAATAGTATAGGTTTTCAAGAGTTATGTATGATTTAAGATATTTATTGTAAGTTATAATAAAATTCAGGAATCACCATGTATACCAGTAAAATATGATGCGTTCATAACGTTCAATGTTAGCTATTTTCAACATCGCGTTACCTTAGAATAATGGGATATGTCATAATTGCTTTCTGAAAAACTTACAGAATTACTGAATAAAGTTTTCCAGAGCCTTAATTATTGCGAGTTACAATATTAAAGTTTTTTATGAAACGAAAGTAACTCATAGAAACGACAATTATGTCAACGAATTGTATAATATATATTCATAATATGTATTTGTCGGAAGCTGGTTAGTATTGAATTTGTATGTTTTGTTTGAATACAATAGACCGTCGGCGACCAAGAACATACGAATCGGGATCAGGAATACGATCGACATCGATATTAAGTCGGTTTCGAACTGTACGTACTTTTGAGCCTGGAAGAGGCCAAGAAATGTGTGTGCTGAAAATATTTTCCATGTTCAGATACTCATATTTGTTACGACCGTTCGATGATGATATTTATTGTGACCCCTTGAAAGGTGCAGAAGTCGAGCTACGACATAGTTGGCAGCTTATATATATCTATATATGGATGTAGGTGTAGGTAGGTGTAGGTGGCATCCACGCGTAGGTTTGCAATTTTGAGATCGTGTTGTATTTGATATTTAATATTCGAATCCAATCTCGCAAAGAACAGGTGAATAAATTGTAGGTAGAGAGAATAGATAGAAAAGAGACGAGGGCTGATGCCCAAGGGCACAATCTTCAATAGTAATGGAAAAATCGATTGTTATAATTGATTTAATAAGAGATCGTATCGAATTTAGTAAGAAAAGAAATACTGAAGAACCGATCAATAAATATATTGATTTTAAATTGAAAACATTTTTCATTTGAATACTTGAATATCTGGACTTCATCAAAGGTCCAAAAGGTACTCCGCCCTGGACTACGCCCTACAATATGTATATATATATATGTACTAGCTTTTGCCCACGGCTCCGCCTGCGTAGACATAAAATGATGATATTTTTTAGTATAGGATTTGCCTAAAATCTGTTCTTAGTGAGCGTCTACATTCTGAAAAGAGTAACCATGCCGTATACCAAGTCAATCGGACCCACAGTTTAGGAGAGCTCGTGATGAGTCGGTCAGTGGTATTTCGCTTATGTTTGGGATTGATAAACTTTATTTGCTCCATCATGAAAGTTCACAAATTTGATAGGTTCTTTCAGGGAGAAAACTCTTATGCTTTCCAATTTATTTATATAAATGCAGCAAACATTGGCACATGTAGAAATAAATAAATGGAATGACAACAAATTATTATTGCAAAAATGTTCCCAAACACTAAACGCAGTGAAAAAGTCGAACAGTATTTAACATTCGATTTAAGACTTTACGTAGCAAAGAATCAAAGAACTGATAGCAAAACGTAACGAAACCTTAAACATGGTGAAAACCTCTGGTCCCTTTTCATAGTGTTTATACAGGACAGCTTCGAAAAATAGGGCACGTCCTAGAAAAATAGCTCGAATTGAAGATAATAATATGTTTTTCATCAGTGTTCTTATATATGCTAATATAGATAGTCTGTGTCTCTCATTATTAGTGGCGAGCCTGCGTGTACAATTGACGATTAACGAATTCTTACCTGAACAATGTCCCGTTCGTATTGTTCATCGAATTCTATGATGGTCGAAAATTCTTTCTTTATTACACAATGAATTAATGATTTTTCGTATATAGAGATCGTCCTACAATTTGTGAGCGTTATTCAATTTAAATTATACTTATGTTAATAGCAATAATTCGCCGAAAGGTCAGAAACATCAATTGTCAATGTTGAAATCTACATTGTTCAAGTTATTTATAGTCGCTCATTGTATACCAGTATCAGCTGTATATCGGTTCTAAATAGCTTTTCCTTATGTTTAGTTATTTATGGTTTTTAAAAGATTTAGTTATGGTGGTTAAAAGATGCCTAAATCTATCTATTCTATGTATTAAAATATTTTTTTTCGAGCACTTGTTAAGAACTACTAAGCATATCGATACGGGTCTTTAAATATTCCACGTGAAATCGTTTGCAGATGGTTTAAGACTATTTAATTTTTGGATTCCTTTCATCAATGTCAGGGTTCCGTACGTTCGAATGAGAAATGATGCGATGGTAATGTCAGATATGACAGCCTATGCGTGCTTTGCTATATCCGGAAGAAATGGTTTAATATATTCAGGCATTATAAAGACAAAGAATTCGTTTCTTTGTAAGCATATAGCGGACAATCTTTGGAATCTTTTGTAAAAAATCTGTTAATAATAGAAAGCTTCTTTATTCTAAAGCAATGTATATTTATAAATATGCATTAAGTTTCATGACAATGTCTTTAATAGTATCAGCGTTTAGGTGTGACAAACATCTTCACATGCATACTCTTCATGTTTATAAAGTTAATGTGATTGGATAGATAATTTAACGTTTCTGGGCTGCGAGGTTACAGACAAATACACAAAACATACACGTCTATCTTTTCTAATACGTAACTGCATATATTATACGAACGCTACAGTAATTGTAACATTTACGTGACTGTAATACATAAGTGTGTGAGGTGTTATCGAAAGTCGAAATCTACAACGTCTGGAATTGCTATTAGGAGCAGGGCTGAGACGCGTATTGTGATCGAGAGTAGGATCCGGATTGTGATCACGACCAGATGAGAGATCGCTTTGTATGAAAGACGAAGGAGTTCATTCTACGCTTACGTAAGATACTTCGGCGTGAATTGTAAACACATCGGACAATTCTTCCACGGTCAGGGCTTGAATGTGATACCACGCGATTTGGAGACGAAGCGCTGACCGCTGAACTATGGTCGCTCATTATCACGGAATCCGTCGAAGTGAACACGCGAAATCGAAAATCGGGCCGGTGATGGGCGCCAAGGTCGGGCGCGTTAACGCAACAACTAAACACGCGCCGGCTGCATTACAGTTTTATCGCGGCCGGCCGACGTCAGCGTGCAGTATGCGTCGGTGTGGCCGGCTCTAAAAATGCAATTTCTATATTTCGAGGTTTTGGAAAGATCGAAAATTTGAATTCGAATTGAAATTGAATTGAAATGTAAGATAAAAAAGTAAATTGGAAAACGGCGGTCGGAATTCGTACGAGGAAGTTTCCGTTTTGTTTTTTTTACTCTTGGATAAAATTTTTGATCTGTTTCTTTTCCAAAAACTGATTGTGGGATCGGCTGTCGAAAATTAAAAATCGTGGAATATCCGTTGTGTCACAGAATAGAATAACATTATTTTTAAACCTTTGTCTGTTCGTCTGTGTCAATACCTTGATCTTCAAAACTAGCAGGCAAATATTCATGATGTTTTCATCAGTGATTTGAATGTAATCGTGTTCATGCAGATTTTTGTTGGATAGTGTTCGTGATGGAATGATTCGTTTGTTGTCCTCGAAAGATGAGAAGTGGGTCTTTGGATCCTAACTATTGGTGAATTGACCAATGGGTTGTATCAAACTAGTTTTAACCCTCGGCGCCGCACGACGCTGAATCGGTCTACTATTTTAGAATCAATTCCGGTTTCAATATCTGTTCTGATTATGGTATTTTCCCAGTTCCATTCACAGACTTCGTATCGATTTAGCTCTACTTCCAATTCGGATCCTGTTTTCGATTATGATCGCTCATCATATCGATTATACTTTTTGCTGTTTCATCCGTATACAGTTTATCAATATTTACATTTTGTTTTTATTTATTTTAACATCATCTTAAATATCTCCTGTATCAAAAGTAGTCCACATCCAAAATTGTATATAGATCAGTTCTAGTCTTGTAATTATAGAGATGACGTTTATTTAAGTATTGTTTAGGTGAAAACCACAGACAGCATCGGTCGCAGTATCTGTTTTGTAGAAATGGATTTGGAGATTCGTCACAAAGTTGATAATTGCTGCTCAAAATATTAACTAATAATCTGGCGATAATAAGTCCTCTAGGCTAAGATTGCCAGCACCTATTCATCTGCATCATTAGGGTTCAGGAGTTGCAATCAAATATTTATAAACGATATGTTCAGTAGAGCCACTGAGCTGCAGGTCTAGCCGGGCAGTAGTACTGCTCCGCCAGGTCTGAAGAGTTGGAAACTGCGGGTGTCTGGTTTCGCTTTTCCTAAAATTGTTAAGAATTGGAGGCTTAGTAATGTTAAAAATATATAATGTTGAAAAACGTTTTTTTGTGCAACTTATCCATTAATTTTAAAAACCAATCAGTCCTATTTCCAAGAACAAAATTACATTAAAAACCGCAAATCTCATTGAATTTGATCGAGAGATAGCGTTAGAGAAAAATTGTCAAAAACCTATTTTTTTTACCTTATTAAAATTTGAAATTGATTGATTGTTTGACTAAATTATGAGTAATTTTAATATTTTAATTGCAAAGTTGCTGTTTTCAGTTTGATTTTCGAAAATCGAATTTTCATTAGATCTTGACGTTTTAAGGTCCTAAAAATCTTTTCATCTATTTTTCGATTGATGTCAGTGTTGTGTATGTGCGCGTGAGTGCGTGCGTGCGTGTCCATGGCCGTGTGCGTGTGTGTGTCTGTAACTTTTTCAATTTGCTTAATATTGTTTCCATTTAATTGTGATAAGAAACAACAAAAGTCTTAAGGGAAGTACCATGTACAATATATTATTGCAACTATTACAACCCAATCTCTTCGAAACAATTAATGAAGAGATGTATTTACTTACTACTGGAGGACGCTGCTGTTTATGAGAATCCCTTTTTGGTCTATAAATTTAAACACTTTATTAATTATAATTTTACGACACGAATCGGACAGCCATTTCGCCCAGGTGTCAAAATCTGTTCTTTATGTTATAGGGAATAGATTATAAATTTAGGGATGAAGTCGCGTACCCAAAGAAATAATAGAAGAAAGGTTAATTTAATGAATTATTTTACAAATAATTGTTTTTAATTTTTGTGAATTGATTTTACGGGAAAGGTTCGCTAAATAGTATTGATTTTTTTTTACGTATCTGTTACATTAAATAGTTTGTTTGTTGTTTTAAAATTGCATCCTGAAAAACAGGATGCAATTTTTTCCATTTCAGTGTACTAAAAAGGGTATAGCGATAAAAATATTTGCTGACAAGGGATAAAAAAAATTTTTCGACGCTAAAGCACTCTCAAACGCTTCCGCATTTTAAATTGCGCACGAGTATTATCTTTTTCCCTTTATATCAGGTTCTTAATTAATTATCTCACTGCTGGGATATACCATCCTACATTGTTATTTTTTATTAAGTGGCTAAGTACGGTCTTAGCCCCTCAATAAGAAACAAATCCTTTACGTCGGCCAATAGTGCGGTTTGGTGGCTGCTAAAGACTTTTAGCACCATTTTAGGGCCAATGGCTTAATTCGTCCAGGGCCGGTGGCTTAATGTGCTCTCTGAGGCACGGAGTGAGTAGTTGCACTTTTAAAGTTTTACTTAACTTAAAAACTCATTGATCGATTCGCCTATAATGAGGATAGAACCCGGCACCTTCTGGCTCAAAGAAAGACGATGTTCTTAAGCGCTGTGCCACCACCGCTCTATATAATATGATAGTAACTACCCGCCCCGGTTTTGTACGGGTGGCACGAATTATCTATAGCTAGATGACTTCTGGCTGATGGATTGGGGCGGTCATGTAGCGAAGTTGCCTTCATACTCCAAAAGAAAAAATGTTTAACTTGTGAGAAAATATGACAAAAAAATGCCATAAACAAAAAGATCCAAATTGCAGAAAAATAAAAATCGAAGTTATTCCTTTTGCGTTAACATTTTAAACACACTATTCGCGATTTTTGAAGTTGCACGCTTGCTTACGACATGCAGTAACATGTAACATGCATTTTACTGCATATCGCATGCAAACGTATAACAAGGAATCTTCGCAAAAGAACACCATACACAACAGAATAATATTGACAACTATTTGTTTGTATTTATTAATCCCCGTCACAAACAGTATTTGTTATTATTATCGGTGTTACTTATGGTTGGACGGTACAGAAGTTGGTATGCTGCAGTGCCACCTGGTGTCGATTTCAAACAAAGGGAAGAGCGCAAAAACCTTCTCCATGAAAAAATAAAAACAGTGGCACTCCGGGAGTGCGGCCAGAAGTGAAACATTGTTATTACATATAATTACAAATTTAAAAACATATTATTTTACATAAAAAAATTGCCATCTATTTATTGCTTAAAATGTAAATTTAGAAATATAATACGAAAGATTCAGACATGAATGTTGTACGTATACACACAATGTATCAATATATATTTATATTATATATAATTATGTTATCAATGTATTTCAACTAAACTCAAGTCTTGTGTAAACGGGGCCGATATAATTTACCTTACTTATATACAATATACTTATATGCAGAGGTGTCGGTTACGGTTGCGGTAACAGTGTCGCGAGTTCAATGCTATTTTTCTCATTTCGAAAAATGTTCAACGCGCCTAAAAAAGGTTTCACTTCAAAAAATACACGTACATGCCAATTTTCAAGGCGATCCGTCGAACGGCACGTGGATAACATTTAAATAAACAGTCTGAGATGAGTGTCTAACGGCAAATTCGCTTCCGGAGAGGTGACAGGCGATCGCTGAGTATAATAAAGCCGAGATGTCGTCGCGCGTCCCGCCGGCGCCTCACACCACAGCCTCCCGAGCGATACGTGTGTCGGTTACCATTAGGCATGTGCTTAAGCCATTTCTTAGAATAGGTTCAATGTTATGTGTAATTATATTCCTCAAAACTACCAATTAAATCGATTTCAATATTATGCCTATTTACGAAAGGACAGATTAGATGTATACACGTACTCGATAAGTTGTTGACGAGAAATAGAGCATACTTCGATAATATGTAATAAAACAGCAACAAAAATTCAATTTCTCAATAATACTCCTTAAAATTGTCATCGCATTCGAAACTTAAACAAGGATCGGGATAGAGATAGATCAAAACCAGAATTCTCATTAGGACAAAGAAAAGGCAAAAAAAGAATATTTCAACGCAAAAAGAAATTAAATCCAGGCATACACACTCGTGATAGCTCTTGCGGCTGTGTGTAAATATACGACGACCGCGGACGCTGCGCGGGCGGCGCGGTTTGTGAAACGGACAATCGCCGGCATATCTCAATTCGAGATATAACATGACGTGATACAAAATAGTACATCCTTGAAAGTCAGGGATGTGCCAATTCTGAATTTCAAGGTATGCTTCTACTGTCGCCTGAAAATTCCGTCTACCCTGGGTGTGACCACGGTAATTAAAAACCTATTTAACTTTTAAACTTAATTTCTTTTTCAATCTCAGCACTAATCGATTGGGAATAACCGTATTGAAAATCACAGCTTGATATAGTACCGATTAGCTGTAATTGAATTTTTAACAGGCAGTTATTCATGTTTTGATCTGTTATTTCGCTTAAATATCTAAAATAGAGGTTGAGATCTAGATTGAAGTTGTTTAGTATACAATATTTTTCCATATTTTGTCCTCCAAATTTTTGTAAACCATATCAAATTTAGCTACTGTATTTCTTCCGACGACAGGATTTTCATCGATTTTTTTTTACGTCCTGATTACCATCATACATTTTAATTAGTCGAGTAAATTGTAAGTATAACATTAAATGAAAAGCTAATAAGTACCTAGATGCGAGCTAAGCGAAAAAAGCCGCAAAACATTAAAAAGTGAAGTATTTTTAAAACGTAATTTATTAATGAATATATACGGACGTACTTGGTGATATAAAACGTGCACTTCAAGAAAGAAAATTTATAATTAAAAATGAAATGAAACAAGATGTTATAAAAATTCACCCTTATTACTTGAGAGTGAATAATTAAAAAGAAATTACTTACTAATATTGTTATGTATATAATGTATGTTTGCGTATGTGTATAATTTATTTTTGCCTCACGCGTTAATACAGCCTAAAGCAGAGTACGTTAAGAATAACGTACTTAGGACTAAACTGTGGCATACTACACTATGATTTTTTCTGAATACATGATGATTTTTTTCTCCTTTTCGCTAATTAGATTTTTCCTGACATAAAGACAGTCTGTTACTAATTACGTCAAAATGCTTTATTGATGAGTCCCATGACGTAATAACTGAAATTTAATGATTTTTTTTGTGTTTACAAACGTTTCTCGACTGAAATTACGTAATTTTAATTGGTAATAAAATTTTTACTTGAAGGAGTTTTTATTTTTTATACTATGATGTCTAATAAATATGAAATTACCTACCCTTTTTTCTATTCAAGTTTACTATGAAACTATTTGAAAAACAAAATTGAAAAAAGAGGATTTTTGGTGAAAAGCTCAAATGTTATCATGAACCTTTAATTTAAATAACATACGTATGACACGAGTATGCAAGGCATGCAAATTTGGTCTTACCAAGTTTTTTAATATTTTAAATCATATGAATTTAATTTTGTCAATCTATTATGGCAGTAAAAGAAAATGTTTTATTAAAAAATACTTATGAAATAATAAATAATTAGCCAGTTAAGAATAATGAAAAAAAGAAGCTTAATAATTAGTGGAAAATATACCGGATTACGTATTTTATGATTACCCGGCTAGAAATATAGTCTAATAGTATTTTTTTTCAACTTTGTTTTGTGTTGTAATGTTTGTTATTTAAATATATTATTATCTACTTAACCGGTGCATATATTTCTTTAATAAAAGATTTAAACATCAAAGTATAAACTGTAAAGTTGAGTCATATCAGGTTATTTATAACTTGAAAAAATCCTTAAAAACCTAACAGGGTACATGATCGGTTTCTAAAAATAAAATTCACCAAAACGAGACCTCCGGCTCGCTTTCGGTCGGTATCCGAAGCGGTGGTGCAAGTTCTAAATCGGGCAAGTTCGAAATGTGTCGCATCCGAGATGGAAGGGCCCGCATTAACAATTCACCGCTAGGGGGCGCCGGTCGCATCGTGAATTAAATATACGTACCGCATACCCGGACTTCCACGGGGGCGGGACGTGCTCCTCCACTCCTGAAGATTGATTTTGCGCCGAGTCGAACTTACGTGGCCGTCGAGAGCCACGCGGCCGCGTCGAACGAGAGCGTCACGTCATGTATTATCTCATCACGCTGTGTCACTCCGCCTCTCTTTTACGCTTCCTTGTAGAGATGGAACACGCTGTATATCGACTACTAAATTCGAGCGCAATTCAAATGCAATATTTCATTATTATTTTATATGAAAACGTGTTAAAAATTTTACTTCCGTCTTGCGTTCAAAGTGGTTTCATTTAAAAAAAGCCAATAAGACTTGCACAACTAACTGACGCTGACCTATCGGTCACTCTCTGTGTATTTTCGTTAAGAATTAATTAATTTATTTTATAGTTTGTACGAAGATCGAACTTGATATAACTTTCATAAGAAGGCGTGTGCTGAAAATATAATTTAATACGTTATATTTATGTATTTATTCCTGTAAGTTTACGTTTACATTGTATCACAACTTTGTAAACCGTTTCTGATACATTTCGTTGTACGTGAAATAAAATTTGGCAATAATTGTTTCCAATTCTAATCCTGTTCTCATCTTGTATACGTCAACGCCCTTTACTTTAATGTTGGTTCCGACATAGATTTTATTTTTTCCCTGGGAATTTCTGCCACTTTTTTTAATACTCATAGATTTTTTTTCCACAAAATTACCTAATATTTCAGAAGATAATAATCTACCTTCATGCCAAATTTCATTAAAATTTCTTCAGCTGTTTCGGAAATTATCCTTGACAAACAAACAGACAAACGCCCCTTATTATCTATGTGTTAAAGCACATAAAGCACTCTTTTTCTATAGAAATTATTATGAATCTTAGAAGCTTACTAATTAATAGTTTCTGAATATAGAATTCTTAGTAAACGATTAAGTCGACCATGTACGTACCTGATTTACCTGTTTCACCCCATCGTGACGTTGTTTATTTCATTTGAAACTTTGAACTATGTATGTGTTTGAATTGGGAGCTTTTGAACATGTTCCTTTGACGTTTGTCTACTGATGTTTGTCTATGAGTATATTTCTTATATTTGTCGTTTTTGTATATTTAGCTTTGAAAAAGTACTTCATTACATTTGTATAATATGCAATAATATCTTTGTAGTGATGTTTTTCCAAATATATTTTAATTAACATCATAATACGTTTTAAATAGTATTAAAAAAAAAGGGGCACTGTAACTAGGAAAAAGTTCAACTCGTTAAAAGAATTTATTCAATTTCTTACATAATTTATACATCATTTTCATTTAATAACAAATCCCAGAACATTATCTTTTGCACTTCTTTTTTAAAATACTAAATTTCTTTGTCGTTTTCCTATTACTAGAATATATTGTTATGGTTTTATCACCTTCTAATCAATGCTGACGTATACTTTCACAATATTTCTATTTGAGATAGAATTAAGCTGTCCATGCTGGTCCAGTGCAGGTCGGAGATTGATAACGACCATCGTCACGATTTAGTGACGACGTCTGTGACCCACATCTTAATCTGTGCTATGAGGGAGCGATCGCTGCTCACAGAGCGATTGGTTAAAAGCTTATTGATTAATTGACTCATGATTAGACCTTTATGGTTCGATTAAGATACTCTGTGCTAGTAAGCTCTAAGCCATCAACGCTCTGTTGTTGTGTTTGAAATTTCACGACAGGTACTTTAAATGTTTGAAGCCTCCAAATGAAGAACTGGCAACGGGCTTTATTACGTATCGGTCATAGACAACGCCGCGGCCAGGAATTAATTCTTTTTTAAAGCATTTATGAAGAAGAAATGAGCATGTGAGCCATCAAAAAAGCAAGTGATTACTGCCGACCATAGACATTCGCGACCTAAGAGAATTCATCACTGCATTACAGGCTTGTTGGGTAGGAATAGGGTATATCGGATATCCAGTAGTTTGGTGAAGGGAATTGGCTGATGGGGAGAGAAAGAGGCTTATGAAGGAGGATTGTGAGCTGATGAAGGGAGGAATGGACCACCGAAACTCTCACTCACTGGACAAAACAGCTTGAAGTGACCACCATTCCGTTAGCCTGTTAGAATTAGTGCATTCTGTGAGAGTGTGACGCCTCATTTTCATACTGCAAATCGGCCACAGCGTAGCTCTACCACTATCATTTCTGGGGGATCAAAATCTAGACGAGAGATAATAAACAACTAGAAATAGTTAATACGTGTAAAACGGTAGAATAATTTTCACAGAGCACTACAGTCCTAGTAGCAGTGAAATATTTATCTTCATTTATATAGTTCTGATTGTGTAGGTATATTGAGATACGAATTGAGTTCATGCACAGAACGATCCAATTTTATACACCTTGTTCGAATTATAATAAAAAAAAAAAAAATTTCACTCTGGGAGTGCCGACAGAAGTGAAAACTTGTACAATTACTTGTGTATTTTTTTTCATCGTCAGGAAATATTTTATTGTGCAGGAAATGCTTTTATATAAAGTTTTTTTTATTATTCATTATTATAAACTACTAATACAAAAATTATATTACAATATTCATTTAACGCGCTATTGTACATGAAATATAAGGGATATTATTTTACGTACAAAAATTTTAATCTATTGCTTAAAACGTAAAATTACAAATACAAAACGAAAAGTTATGACATGAATATATATCTATCTATGCTGTACGTATATACACAATATATGTTTATATTATATATAGTTGTATTATCAATGTATATCAACACAAACTCAACTCGCGTGTAAACGAGGCCAATACATGTACATATTTATATATACAGGGATGTCGGTTACGGTAACGGTAACAGTGTCGTGATTTCATGGTTTTTTTCTCATACAAAATGCCGAACGTGCCTAAAGAAGTTATTACTTCAAAATAAACCGTTAAGAGGGACAAAGTTATTGAAATTGTAAGAGGTCTGACGATTCGAAAGACTTGAAACAGTGGCGCTTTCTTTAATAAAAAAAAAGCAAAAAAACACATGATTTAAAACAATACTATAGTTTTCCAAAAGAAATTTACATGTGTCAGTAAACTTAATTACCAAAATATCAATTTTTTTAATCTCACAGCTAAACTTTAAATATGTGTCTTTCATATTCAACTGTAATCGAACATTTTATCACAATGCCTCCCATTTATCTTCAAGGAATCTACTTCAAAGGACACATGCACAAACTACAAATGCCATTGTAATGTGCAGTAACTAAATGTATTAATGTTTTGTTACCATAGACTATAAAAAAATACGTTGAATTTTCGAAATGACGTTTCATTTAGCAAGTTGCGGCGGCAGAAACCTGGCTAACAAAAGTCATTCGCGATATAAATACATTAAGCTTTGTCTCTTTTATTCTATACTCAGAGTGATAGAGAAATACATCCACTCGCTCGGCACCCTAAAAAGGAAATAAATGGAAAATAAAACGACAATAAGCACAAACAAAACATTTTATTTTATGTCATTAGTATATGTACATTTTCTTTTAATTTATGCCTAAACTGTTTTTTTTTTCCTAACGAAAATTTATAATTTACATTTTTCAAATAGTGCAAGAAATTTTATTTCTACCGGGCGTCCCATGACACTTCATTAAGTTTTTATTTTGTATTTTTCAAATTGCATTAAATTTTCTATTGATGCAGATCATGAAAAATATATAGGGACGGAAAAAAATTTGCATGTGTCTATAAAGTAATTATGAAGGCTGAAGGGTGAGTAAAATGGCGTGTATTGACAAGTGATATTGATATATAAAACTGATATATTTTGAAAAAAAACATGAGGTGTCTTTGGGACACGCGGCTGGAATGAAGTTGCTTTCGCTGTATGTAAATATAATTTATGAATTTAATAATAACAGTAAAATTAATTCCAACGTTTTAAATTAAATAAATAATGATTATACATGTGAATAAATGAGAAGAAATATTTGATAGTTGTAAAAAAACCTTTTTTCATTAATTTATACTAAGGCTATGCATACACTATACAGCGGGCAGTATATTTTGTTGCGGTTACACTTTTTTTCGTGTAGCTCGCACTCGCCGAGCGGCTTAGTGTAACGTGCCTTAAGGAACTTCGTTTGTTCCATTTGGTGTAGAGAATATGTCTTATAAATCTCATGCAGCATCAATTCATAATTCAGATTTCAACGTGTAGATTCAGAGAAATTTCAAACGTGTGTACATTCGTAGAAATCGAAGAATATCAGCGTAGGCGGGACGGTGATTAAAAGATAGGTCTTCTAACGAAAATTTTGAACTTTCTCCTCGGCGAATTGATGGATTAATTTTTTATTCGAGTCGAATTAAACCAGCCACACCGTCCCTTGGGCACAATAATGTGGTTCCAACAAAGGACGCTTACAAAATATTTAATATCACGAAAATAATATAATTTCTGCCAATAATAATAATTAAGTTAGATAATAATAATTAGCGATTGACATTGAAAAAGCAATTTGTTTAACTTAATAGTTAATGTTTTGAAAAAGGTATATACGATAGCTTTTATCAAAAATAAAAATTTTTAATTTAAAAAAAAATAAAACAAGTTGTAATATTTTCTAAAAATGTGCTTATTTTTTCATAATAAAATGTTCTATGTTTCTTTTTAGCCAATTAAATCTTTTTTTAAATGGAAAATTTCTCTTAAAAAAATTGGCAACCTTTCTAATAAAAAAAAATTAAATATTTTCCCACAGTAAAAACCAAAAATTGTGAAATGGCGACCACGTGTTCAAAATGGCTGCGCGAAATGAGCCTCATTTAGGCCGTTATGACTGACTGACCAGTTCGAGACGCACCGTTGGTCATGGCTGGTCCAGAATCATGAAAACTTTCTTACGTCAAACAGTGGACGTTAAATTTTTGAAAGGAGTTGAAATAGTTAGCAACATTTTTTATTACATTTGTGTGCCCACGTTCAATGAAATACCCGAGGATATATAAAATTTATCCTTAGACAAATTTAAAATCTTTATTAAGCAAACACTGTAAAAAAGGTTATTGTACAACTTCTTAATATTTACAGGATCCTTCACGGACGAACCAGTATTTGATCGTATTCTGTATATCATTTCGTTTGCTACCATCAAGTTTCTTGTTCGTCCTACGCGAAGGGCAATTCCCTTACAAACGGGCGATAATTTTTTTTCATTGCTGTAAATTGTTCGAATATTAAGACGTGTTTCAAGTGGTATTCCATAATCTCCGAAATGAAGACGTAACAAGTATTCGGTGGGTAAATTCGAAATAGGAACAGAGGCTCGTTTCGAGCGCACGCGCCGCAGTTTGAATAGCGCCCCTCTTTAACGGCCTATTTATAACGGGGCTGAGCCCCATCAGCTCCGTACCCGGGTAAATGGCACTCGACAACGTAATTAGAATAGGCCGCTTTACGTATTACAAAGCTGAAAATATTTTTTAATATTCCCTCGGACTTCGTTTTTTACGGAAAATAATAGAGTACCCATTGTAATAAATAATGCATATAATAGTATTGTAATAATTAATGCGTATTATAAATTGAGTTGCAACCTTTAAAAATGATATTTTACAGATTGAAAAAACTTTTGTTACCTTTTTTAGGTATTAGAAATTTTCGATATAGCTATTGCAACGGATTCGGGTTTGGATGTAAGAAATATTGTATTTAAAAAAATTCACACTTGAGCTATGTCAGAAATTGATATTTTCTTTGAATTTGAATTAAGATAGCCTAAACAATTAGAAACGAGAAATATATTCTGTATTTAAATAAATAATTTGACTAATTTGAGTACGCGTTAGTTGTCTCAATTTGTTACGTTAAATATTATATTTAATATTTACTGCAATATTTCCTCTCAAAACTCATTACATATGCAAAATGTGAATACTTTTATTTCTTTCCTTCGTGTGCCTTTTTTCTATAGCATTTGAAGGGACAAATAAAGGGTTTGCGAGTGATCAGAGAAGAGATGATCACCGCCGCCCGTGGGTACTCACAACCCAATTCGCAACACTCCTAGTGTTTTAGGAAGCCTTTTAGGAAGGAATAAGATATCCGATGGAAGAGGAGGAGGCTACTGGAACTTTACGAAGGAAAGAATATCTAATGGAGGAAAAATAGGGAGTGGGCCATCGGAACTCTCGCTCACTGGGTGAGATTCAACAGCGGAAACTGCCACTTCACGTCTCTATTCTGTAATAGTGTAGTGTTTTACAGGGTCTTACAGGTCGAGCGGGCCTATTTTCGTGTTGCAGATGTATTGTCCACAGCACGGCTCTACCACGTATAAAATTAATTAACCAATTATGACATTGATAGACCAAAAAAGCATGTAAATTGTTAATAAAATTTTCATTACGTTGTACTAATGTGGAGATTACTTGTGTCGATTAATCAAGTTTCCTATGTAACTAGTTGTATAGTTTTGAAACTGGCGCACCGAACGACGTGATCACGTTGCAAGGGTTCCGGTTTCTCAGTTCTGCCTGCGACACTCCAAAAAGGGCGTGTATTGTAGGAGAGTTTCAAGTCAGTTCCGATTCACTAAAGTTCGAGTTGGCAACATTACATAAGTCATATGAGTCTAAGTCTTTAAAAAAGCCGTTTCTTCTACTACTTTTAAGAGTTCTCCATTTCGCCAACTCTAGTTTTCGCGTTGAGAATTGCAGTTGGCTATGGGTGTATAGAATACATCCTATGAAATATAAAATATAAACTAAATATAGTAGAAGATACTTTGTACTCTATATTCAAGCAAATAGAGACGGGAAGTTAATTTCTAATATATTATCTATATATGATTCAAATATTGTAAACGCATATTAGGTAAGTATTTAATATAGATTTTCGGACTTTATATGTAAAAAAGACCTGTAGTGGACCGATCCCGATCCCGGCCAAATTGACCGATGAGCTTTTTCAAATCAAACCACGCACTCCGGACTTCGGATAGCAGGTTAAGCCGCCGGTCCCGGAACATACCACCAAATAACGCTCTTGAACTGAATATATTCAGCGTGGAAAGCTTAAAGTTCAATGTTCCATTGTGTGTAGTGTTAATACACCGAAATTCATAATTAGACGCCTGCCTGCGACATGCAGCATGCAAC
The DNA here is from genome assembly GCA_005406025.1 of Eumeta japonica. Classification (NCBI taxonomy): domain Eukaryota; kingdom Metazoa; phylum Arthropoda; class Insecta; order Lepidoptera; family Psychidae; genus Eumeta; species Eumeta japonica. The sequence goes on from BGZK01001797.1 coordinate 47,622, forward strand.
CAACCGCTGAGCTTCGAATCTGTACTTCCGCTAACACTCGTCCGATGAAGTGTAAATGGATCCGAGAATCAGCGCCGGGTCGCATGCTGCACGTTGACGCGTATTAAAGCTGAGACCGACGACCAGTGGGACAAAAGAAAAAAAACCAAAGTTTTTGGTATATACCGAGTTCGGTTTGATGTACGAGAACGACATGTGATTACGCAGAGCACAGCGGAGCGTTCGTGACGTGTGGCGTTTCCTGGCGCACAATTCACTACTCGATCGTAAACGGTTTTACCGGCCCGTCATCGATTTCCACCGGCTCCATACGCGGGTGGTTATTCTACGGGTAAACATATATTTTTTTTTAATGATTCAAAAAAAAAAAAAAGTATACCCTGTCGCCTTGCATCAAAAGACTGCGGACTGCGGTAGGTATACCGCAGCGGTCGGGTGATTCAAATCTGATAAGGTAACAATAATAGACTGAGCGTGCGATATATAGCGTATACAGGATGTGGATAAAATACAAGAGTAATTTTGTATTGTGTGAGGTGTTAATTCGCGGAAATCCGTAGTAGACGCTTGCCAGCAACATGCATTAACAACCAGGCATATCCTCAGGAATTCTTGAGGATGTGCCTGGTTGACATGAAACGTACGTAGAATTAACAATTTAACAGGTAGCGGAATAAGATAATTATAAAAATAAATAACACTTGCTTAGGTGTTCGATATCTGTCAATCCTCTGGAATCAATATTCAATCATTTGAATAGAGATTCGTAGTGGAGAGGCAGATTCGAGGGTCAGCGGTGGGTTGCATGCTGCATGGTAATGCATGTTGCAGGCAAGCGTCTACAAGAGTAATCTTAAATGCGTTATAGTTCTTTGTTTTTTAACGTGTATATATATATATATACTAATTTTGGTGTCACTTTCGGCCGACAATGTTCTCGGCTTGCATGTGTCATCAGCAAATGTATTATCTAACCTATTCCATGGTCTACTGCCGCAAAAGTTATATTACATTTAGAATTTAATTTGTAAAATGAAAAAACATTTCAAAAAAAAACTATCAAAAAAATTGTTTTTTTTTTGTAAATACATAACAGAAAGAATCGTACATGTTAACAGAGGGCTCGGACTAATTCATGATAATAATAGATAATAATTAAAAAATATAGTTATATTAAATAATAGTTCTAAATTGACGATGTAGGTCTTGGAATTGTGTATAATTATGAATTACGATTTGACTAGATACGTTTTACAACTACATACGGCGCACGGCGACGTAATTAGAAATAATTTTTAATAATCGACTACGATAATACTCGTACTACGAATTTTCTAGAAGAGAGTCCATATTTTTCTGGAAGGCCGGCAACCACACCAATGACGCCTCTGAGGGTGCCGGTGCCGGGCGGCAGTGATCATCTACTTTCCGGTAGCATTCTGGTTCGCTACTTAAAATCTTATGTAATAATAATGACTGAGCAACAGACAGTCGCATCAGTTTCCATTGCGCTACTACTGTGCCATATCCTTCTCTCACGCTTATCCCATATCTCTAACGCTCAAACCTTCCTGGGCGCGAAGTGAGCGACTTCAGTTCGACCTAAGGACTCATCGGTCAATTCATCCATGCTCATGACCATTGGTACACCGGTTTTAACGCGGAGCTGTAACCATAGACATACCACCGCCCCTCAAGCATAAGCTACTAGGGTCTGAACGCGGAAGACTTTAAAAATTGTCAAAACTTTTATCCGCCTGTGATTCGTAGGGAGTTTGGCTTCCGCACCGATCACCAGTGCTTAAGCAAGAAAAAGCAACATAGTGGAAAAATTATTACAGTTTTGACTAAACCATTATTAGACATCTATTGAACCCGTTGGAATAAAGAATTAAGCTATTGTAAATACAGAAGCGAAGTGGGACAAGCAGTCATTTGTAGCAATATCGAAGCCAGTATATGATTGAGACACTTCATTTCAAAATATAAGTAAGATTTTTATGAAATGCTTCAAAGTGGCTCTTAAAAGTATTACTTCATGTAAAGATGCTTTTATTTTATTTTAATGGATAACTTTCATTTTAATGGGGTCACACTCATCTCTGATCCGCACTTAGCAAGTATTTCACAGTTTTCGACTAACGATACACACGTGCCTTGTTGGGACTTCACAATAGAAAATATCAATAAAAAAATGCATGTAACATATTTATTTAAGAAACAATTTTGAATGTTCCTGAATTCCCATGTTTGATTACGTTTATTTTATATTAATAACTTTTGAATTGCACAATCGACGGCGGCATTGTTGCAGTATAAAAATCTAATTGCATAATTTATATAAAAGAAAATGTGCATACTGGTTGTGGTAGAAGAATGCATACAACTGTATAAGATACATAAAAGAAAATGTGCATACAGACACATGGCGCGACCTGTCAACGTCGAATTTACATATTATTTATTTATTTATACTAACCAAACCGAATGTCTTTCAATTTCGTGTTCTGGGTTCCCAAAGTTTTAGTAACACGATTTATGTAACATGTTTTATCAAAACAATACAAATTGTGACTTGACTATACACATGCTTTCAGTATAAGAAAACGTGTCTATTTGTCCCTTTTACCTATTGCGTATATTCCAAAGTATGTTCACGTTTATTTATTCGATACTAGCTTACGCCCGCGCCTCTGCATGGACTTAAAATTAGTTTGTCCATCTTGTACATGAACTGATCGTGTTCTCAGTCATGCGCCTTTTATATCGACATCGGGCTCCATCTAAACAGATCCATTTCCGTTTCCGCTTTCAGTCGTGATCCCGCTCGCAATTTCGATCTCGTCACTGCTCTCCGTTCGAATTCTCACCGGACTCTGGATTCCAATTTGGGTCCCACATTCGATTTCGTTCTTGGCACCGTTCTCGTTTTCGCTGTCAGTCCCGATTCCGGTGAAACCGGGAAAATTCTGGTAAGATCTATAGTTTCAGTAGATTACAACCCGGTTGGAAATTCTCTTAATCCTTTAGTGAGGCACTTCTTCAAATTCATTGCACAGTTTTCAGGCAAAACACGTACTGATAAACAGACATACAGATGGAAATTCCGAAAGCTATTGAAACGCGTTCTTTTATCGCTTCTAAGACTCCCCAATAATTTTTTTTTCAAACATCTTCAATGTACAGCCTTTCAGCTTTCTATTACCACATTATATGTGTAGATATAAAATAAATGCTTATGGAGTTGAACTCCAGACGTGAGTCAGATTTGACACGCACCTTTTTTTTTATTAATTTCACGCTGAAACCAAGCAAAACTAATCTGATTCCTCACCGAAGGTCGAAGGAAAGTCAAAATGACTTTCCGAGAAGTATAATAAATATGAAAATACTTTTTCAGATCTTGCCACATAAAACTAATAACCAATCCTTATTCCTCGAAATGATTTTTCTAACACAACTTTTTGTGAATCTATACATAAAATATAACATTATTAAGAAAGACATACCTACATTAGAGATATTTGAGAAAAACTACTCTGGGGAATATTAGAAACGTTGACAAAATACAATTCAATAGTTTTTTTTTGGATTTCCGTCTGTCTGTCTGTAAATTCGTTCGCGGCTACCAAAAAAAAAAACTACTAAATAGAATTTGATGAAATTCGGTATAGTAATAGCTTATATCTCGGAACATCATAGGGTAGTTTTTATTCTATTCTTTGTATAAAACTATGTATATATTGCACATAACCAGAAACTGGAGCGAGACGAGGATAGTGATCAAAAGCGGAGCCAGGATTGGAAATCGAAGAAATCTAAAGCAGAAACAAGATTGGGAACACGACTGACAACGTGATCGTTCGATATAAATGTTGAAAGAATTCGAAGTCCAAGCGGACGAAGACTGGTACTAAATATTTCCAATCGTGCCATATTCTAAATTGTACGTTATGTGATTCTGCTTTGACGAGAATTCATAATGGCGAGAGAGTGACTTTTGAAGGATACTATTTTTCCTCTCGAAATGACCCCTTAAAACGCACATAGGTCAGTCTTTTAAAATTATTTTAACCGACTTCGATGGTTATAGAGGTCGATTATTCCTATACATTCTATTTCCTTCGTATAAACCTCTTGAAAATATACAGCGTGATTTTTAGAGTATCGTATATAAGAATCGCGACCCATGCAATTTAGACATGCAAACACTAAGCCGGGCGCCTTATCGCGGGACTTGCCCCGAGGTGTTTCGTTGAGAATAGGGCCCCGAGCACCGAACGCGTCTCTGGCTTATGTCAATTGGCATGGACGCCTGTATTTTCAAGTGCCCGCGGCTAATTCATTTGGATGTTGACCTCCATAATAGGGGGTGTTCTCGACCGGCGGTCTAGAGTCATCATTCCGATAGTGATGCGGTTCGTCCATCTATGCTGTTCGTGGCGCTGCGCATTTTATTCGAAACTAGCTTCCACGCGCAATTTGTGCCGCGCGGGACTAAAAATCGTTTCATTCATCTTTAGATCGATCGATATTGTCGTCTATTCCGTTCCCGGTCACGTTCTAAGTTCGGACTCCAATCCCGTACTCGATTCCGACCCTGATCCGTTTCTGATTCCCTTAATTATGATCCTGTCTCGGCTTTTCGATTCTAGTTCCGCTACCGATCACGGTTGCGATTTGTATGAAGTCGGGGGAAAATGTTAGTACAGTAAAAACGTACGTTATTATTACTCGGGGATAGTGTGCCTTTCTGTGTACGAAAGAAACTGCCTCCATTCACTTTTTATGCAAAATCTCCTTCAAAACCTATTTATATCACCGTTTGAACAGATTTCGAAAACAGCTGACGGGTAGAGTTTGGAATTGGTTCCAGCTCATGATAAATCACAGAAAGTTATAACTCCTCAGAAAAAGATCTCCTTTTTAACTCAGTTCATATTCACGATTATAGGTTATAAGTTTTTTGCCTCGCTTTAGCTGGGTCCGAATGAAAAAAAAACCAATTAGTTGTTTTTGAAGATTATTTAAATAAGTGTATTGAGACGGTTTTTTATTTTTGTTTTTTGAAAAATCTGATTTATTCCAATTTTTTTAGATATCGAGTAATCACACCTTTATACTTCATTTAGTTAATTTTAATATGGATTAAGTCATGACTAATAAAATTGGCTGTACATCTTCTTAACTTTCGTACGCAGCAATTGGAAAAGCAGTTTTAATCCTGAATCTATTGTCTTCTGGTAATCATTGCAGGATCTTTACAAACGTAGTTGTCGGACAACTACCAAATAATTATATAAACTATATAAATTATTCTTATAATTTACAATATAAAATTTCTACAATTCATATAGATCATATTTTTATTCACTTCCACACGAAATTAATTCGCCCTATTTCTACTGTTATCGCTGGTGTTTCGATGTGTTCATGCTGAAATTGTTACGTTGGTATTATATAAATGAATTAAAACTTGTGGGTTGGTTAATGAATAATTAATTTTAATTCTATCTCGCTATGTTTTTAGTAAAGTTTAGTTTCTGGCGATAAATCGTAGTATTATCCCTTAACTCCTAACAATTAAGGAGTGCTGTAGCTCCCATCATTAACACAACACCATGAGGTGATGACTATTAGACGTAAAAACTTGAATAACTTAAAAAAACGACTCAAATATACTAAATGCGCCTATAATCTTTGAGGTTATCCCTCGATTTCCTTGGTGACTATGCGATGACCTCGGAAATATACCCTTTCGAAGAATAAAAGGAAATTCCTAAGTCGGCCCACAATTTTCGAAGTTATCATTGAACGTACATAAAGAAAATCTGTAAAATGGTCGACCCTGCAGGATATCCCCAAAACTTCCCGCTATGATATTTATCGATGTGGTTTTGAGCTTGTTAAGTCGAAAAATATAATCCTCTCAAAGCTCAAAGACTTATCTTTAAGCTTTACAAGCTCGAATATTCGACAAAGCTGTTATCCTTATTTTTGCCATTATCTTATAATTGCCATTTCTGAAATCTTTTGCAAATCTTTTTGCATTTTTAAGCTCAAAGTCTTTAAAATATATCCGGCAGCAAATATTGAGTTTGAGCTAACCAGATCAATTTACCTTAGATTTTTACATTCGCAAATATTTCTGAAGATCCACAAATGCTATGTGCAGGAAGAGTATTTGTAAATATTTTATAAAATATTATCTTATTTTATTTGTTATTTCATATTTTCCATCGTGTATCAGTTTTTTGACGCACATCGAAGCGCGCAAATACGAAAGATATGTGAACGCTCCGACACTATTGAAATGTCAAATGAGCTCTATGATTGAGCTTGTTAAGATGTGCGCACGTGCTGAATTGTGAGGTTAGATAAAAGTAGAAAGAAATGAAATTGACAGATGACAATGTTCTGGAGTTTCTTGAATTATTACAAGGAGAGCCTATAATATGAGATCCCAAAAATGGAAATCACAAAAAGCGCAATTTGGTGAATGATGCACGGATATGTATTAAATATACTTTGTCTGTGTCAGTTGCAATCGAAGATCTAAAAAAGAAAGAAAAAAAATATTTATTCACACAATACAGGAACTATTTGAAGAGAGTGAAAGCTTCTATTAAGACTGGAATTGGGGAAGATGAAATATATCGGTCTGGTTGGTTTGCCTTTGATATAATGAATAATTTTTTGAGTGGTGTTTATCAATATTAAACCACGATCAACACTGACGAGATAAGCAAATAAAGTATTTGACAATTTAAGTTTAACATTTTTTCTTATTTAATCTTAGCAATATATAAAAAATAAATATTAAGAATTTTTTTCGACAAATAATCAGCATAACATTGTACAGCAAATTGATTCCTAATATTCTGTACGTTTGTTGATGATCTCCTTGCGGTAGAACAAAGAGGCGTGACACCAGTACATTGATCGTTACCTCACCATGATCCCGGAAAGAATTTGTTACTTATAGTACGGTCAAAAGCTTCTACAGGTGCATAAAACTGACCCGATGTCCTGCTTTTTCTTAAAAAGTTGTGTAAAAGTACACATGTCACAGTAACAAGACTTGCTTGTTCGGGTTGAAGGAGCATTGGTTTCTAAAATATTTTAAAAACTGACGTCATAACTCCAAATACATTTTCGACTTTCACTCTTGCTGCAGAGGGTTTTTTATTAAAAATATTCTCTTTATAAATGCCCGGGCATGGCTTCGTTACATTTTTTGTAAGCGTAAATGCACTGTCAGCAACAAATGTATATGGCATATCAATATTACATTTTAGAAGAAAATAAGGTCACGGAAAGTTTAAAGTGTTATTAATTTTTTTCCATAAAATACTCTTTTTCAATACACCTCCATCACTCGTTCTTCCTTGACGTCCAATGTCAGCAAACATCAAAAGGTAGTCTGAATCTACTAATGCAATAAGAACAACATTATTTTTTTTTTGTAATTGAAGTATTAGGAGGTGCTGAGTATTGGTGACTGTAAAACGACGTGCTTACCATCCAATGCACCAATATAGTGTGGAAATAAATGTTTAAACCCATTTGCTTTGTTATTCCACTCATTCTCTGTACGTGGTAATTGAAATCAAAACTAAGAAATATTTATAAGTCAAATTTATAACGTTATTTATTTCAGGATCACAGTCATGAAAACGTCGAGAGGCTAATATCATACAAATGATCAGTAAAAAAGTATCTGTAGCATATGAAAGTGCGTACGAGTAATCTCTTATCGCGGCTCAAACTCACAACAAAGTTACAATGAATCTCCTCCAAATATGCCATCTCCTTCTCCAAGTTTTAGTAAAAGGAGTCTTGGAATGAAAGACCTGTTTATTGCAAAAAAGACAAATGGACGAAGCGTTCTCAGTTATAAAAAAACAAAGATTAGATCAAAAGGAACAGATAGAGGAAATTAACAAATGTGATCTTTTTGGCCAACTTTTGGCACAGAAATTGAAAGAATCGGGAAGAAGATCAATTAAGACTCGTGAATGATACTGATAATTTAGCATTCAAGTATATGATGGTAGCTAGAGTAGGAAAACAGTCTTCCTCTTCTACATTATTAACGTCAAAGTGTTAATCAACCTAAAAATCTTGTTCAATATCAATCATTTCAAGCAAATCCAACACACTATACTCCAATTATTCATATTCCATCCAACGAGGTATCATACAGAAAACCTATTCACGTTCAATTTCAATCTAATTTAGCTACGTTCAAAAGTCCTGAAACAAAAATTCAGGAAACTCCAAATGTGCCCTATTCTCCAAATGACTACTCACCGGTCATTCATATACTATCTTCTGCTAATTCTTCAACTTATTCAGATTGGAGTACAGTCATCTCATAAACTAACATTAAAAACTTCTATTCAATCCTTAACGCATGTTTCAAAAAGAAAGTTAATATACTTTCAAATGAGAGAATTGTATTAAGTGGTAATTTTGTGAATAAAGCTTTTCTAATGAGTGATAATGCGACCGATCACGAAGTAACTTATTATGAAGAAATTTTTGCTAATGCATGAAGATTTTTGTTGATTGATTGTCGGTTGACGTTAGTAATTAAAAAAATATATATGAACCATTATAAAGTAGACTTATTTACTCACTTGTACCGCCTGCTTAAGAACTTGGAGTAAAGCTAGTTAGATATTTTGAATAAGTATTGGAGACTCATACAGCTGTCACCTGATGCTAAAAATCTTAATGTTCTTGCTAAATGAATCTTAGCTGGAATGGCGATACTCCATTTTGACATCTCTTTTTGAAATTAACGGATCTAGTTTTTGCAACAATAGTTCGAAGTCAGTAGAAGACATCCGACAAAAATTAAAGAAGTGTCCGACATCCTCAGGTCCAGGGTGCATATTAGTCAACATTTTCTCCATAAAAATTCTGAAAATGAAACAATTAGTAAAATCTTAAAGTTTGAAATGTTATCAATTAATCCGTTTAGTGTTTTAAGCTTACAGTACAATGTATCGATTATGATATATTGTAAATATTCATCCAAACCCGCCTTTTTCTTAAAGCTTTAAATTTGAGGTGGTAGTAATTTAATAAATATTCAAAAGAACACGAATAATATAATGCTATTGCTTCTTTAAACTGGTCCATCATATCCGCCATATTTGCGCATACAAATCCACAAATATAAAGAGAAACATTTGTCTACATGTGTAGGAACTCAAACATTTACGTCAATTATTTTACAAATATTTCTTAAAATATTTTTTTAATATTTGTGCACATGTCTGGGACCGGCATAAGAACATGTGATTATGTACATGATATCATACATTAGGTCTATCTTGATAAAAAGTTGTGTACAGTTAAATCATATTAGTGCGCAAATGATAAGATACTATTTGTCTATCTGTTTGCATTTCCATTTATAACTTAAGAACGGTTTGACCGATCTTGATGAATATTAATTTACAGTCAGAACATGAGAACTGTGCAAATGATACTGTAAATCTGTTAGTCTATCTGCACGTTGTTTTGTGACATGAAAAGATTTAACCAATGTCGATGAAAATTGATTTACAGTCAGAACATGTGATCGTGCAAATAATAAACTATCGTTTATCCGTCCGTCTATTTGTGTTTATGTATAATTTAAAAACGGTTTGACTGATCTTAAAATTAGTGCAAAGCCAGAATATTTGATCGCAAAAATGATAGGCTCTATGTTATTTCCATATACCGTATGATAACCATAAAAAAACAATCATTCTTTTTTTATGTCTTTTACTTTATATTGAAGTCGAAGGGGGATGAATTTTGTATGAAACTTTTTATAGAGCGAGGTACGACTTTGAAAAGTGTTGAGATGCGACTTTCACAATCAGGTTGAGGGAGCGGGGTTGCGTGATGTATAATAATGCGTGTGTATTTTGTTGCTATTTTCTTTTCGTGTATTTAAACCAATCGTAAATTACTACGAAATTGGCATACGATGTACTTTTTTTTAAATATAATTAATAATTATACATATATTTTATATAATTATTAATTATATTTAAAAAAAAGTACAATGTATATATATATATATATATATATATATATATATATATATATATATATAATAATAATAATAATAATAATAAAAAGATAAGATTTAATAAAAAGGAAAATAGCCTTTGTATTTGACGTGGTCTGCTTATTTTCACTATTTAACCGAACTACTACACCGATCTTAAGAATTACTTCATTAATAATAAATTCTGAGTAAAATAGACTTTAGTTTCATCTGTATATTTATGTTAGTACAGATTCTAAAAATTGTTTTACTCATAGAAATGAAACAATCTATCCCCAAGCGAACAACGACTATCCCCAACTAATACACCATAAATTTGATTTTTATACTAGAATTTTTCCCGGTTTCGTGACCGGTAACGGAATCAAATTTGCGAATGGAATGATGAGCTGAATCAAAAGACGAGACCCGGGAGGGTTCGAAATGAAGAGCTGGACCAAAATAGAATCGAGGTCGTGTCCGGAATCGGAATATGAAGAGATAAGAAACGACAGCGGGACCGGGATCGAAGGCGGAATCAGAATAGGGACCTACTTAAAGCGAAACTGGGTCCGGAATCGACGACGGGGTAGCGATCAGAATCGTGATGAATATGATATCGTTGAGGATACGATTAAGGAGTTGTGCTCGTGTGGCGGAAACTATTAATATATATACATTGAAAACAGTTGTTCTTTGTCCGGATTAATTTAAAAACTACTGATCGCATTGGCGTGGGATTTTGTCCACTCGGCGCAGAAACGTTTGCAGATGGTCATAGAGCATTTATTTTTTTCATTCCATATTGTTTTTTTTTGTATTTGTTTTTCATAACCCATAACCCCTAGCAAAATAGAGAAATAGAAAGGGAAATATACTGTTTGTTGGTAAGGTAGTGTGCTGTTAAAGCGATAGTTGTCCAATCATAATCGGTCAAGCGAACGCACATCGAAGATAACGCGATCAGCATTAAAGCGTCAGCGAGTTGAGATCATCGACAAGTCGGTTTGGGCGAACGCCTGATGACTTGCTGAATTCGATAACTACGACCAGAATAGGGATCCGAACACTGATCGCTCGTTCTACACAGAAATGTATTCCAAGTACCCGCGGAGCCGGGGACGAGAGCTAGCGAATTATATCATTTGAAATTTTCCATTTGTTGGACACACAACCTTAAACAGCAAACAGCCTAAGTGTTTCATATAATCTCTATTGACGAGGCGTGCCTTCGCCTACTGCGAGGCGGATTTACTGCCCTGCTGAGAGATGAATTATTTTAGGAAAAATGCGGCTAACTCAAGACATCTAAGATATTGATGTATATTCATAAGCAAGTAGAAATCGCATTAAAACGTTAAAATATGACGCGTTAAACGCTCACGTGAAGTATGTCGTGATTTAAAAACAAAATAAAAAAATGTGTAAAATCTTTTTTTTATCTTTAAAATATATTTTTTTAACGAAATGGATAGCGAACCGTTTTAATGTAGTTTTAATACATATCATAATCCATTATGAGCTATAAAATAATTCGTTTATTTAAAGAAGAATATATTAAAACATGTCACGGTTTCAGAAATATGATTCTGCTCACACAGAAGAACGATGCATTTTATTCGAACGCACTATCCCGTAGATGTGACGGGTAACATGCAGTCTTGGAAATTATATGCAGTAAAATCGGACAGGCGAGAGTTGCATGCGCACGCTCATCGCTCCATACCTATTTTTAATGTACGAATTTGACATATATCAACATGATTTTTTTGTGTTTATCTGTCTGTCAAAGCATGCCATAATTTATATATCTATCGTGTAGAGACTATTTTCATTTTGTACAGTAAATACCACTATATGAAAACGAAGCTACGTAATTAAATAAATTATGCGTTAATGAATAATGCACGGTAAAAAATTTCCTGAAGTGTTTTTCCTTTTAACCAATCTTTATTGTCTATGGTTGTTCTTTTTAGGGTTCCGAAACAAAACGACATAACAGAACCCTTATAGTTTCGTCACGTCTGTGCGTCTGTCGGTCCGTATGTCACAGGCATTTTACTCAAAAACTATAAGATGTGTATTGATGGAATTTAGAGTATAGGCGTCTTGCATAAGCCGCTACTTAGTTCCGTAGTTAAATAACAAAAATGAATATTTTTTTTAGCACTCCTTACATATAACGGAAGGTGAAAATATTTTTTTTCAGCAAATATTAACGTATGGTCCATATTTAGACAGTTTTAAAAAAAATACTTTTAAGTTATCTAAGCAATTTTTCTGACTAACAGATTATAACAGATTGTTTATGGATATAATCGCTCCGAAAGTAACAGAAATCGTTTCCCCCTTTTATTTTTCGAACTGTAGTTGTATAAAATGTGAAAAAAATGACAAAGGTAACGCTTAATAAATAATTTGAACATGATCGTACAAACGGTTATTGAGTTATTGTCAAATAACCGCACTTTTCAATAAAAGGACGTAGGTACTATGAAGATACGTTCTCTTTGCTGGTGCACTTTAGTTCACACTAGTTTAAGAGTAAAAGCCGACATACTTACTTGTTCCTCAAGTCGCAGGCGACTAAAGTGCATATACCTATTCCGTGCGGTAAACATGAAAAAACCTGTAACAATGTAGATTTTTCATCTGTAGTGCATTTCTTTGTAGTAGCGGCTTCGGAACCCTACATTAAGCACGGTCCGAAATGCTCGTGGGCAGTTTTTTTTAGATTCATCTCAGCGATGTACTCGGAGATAAACTGGATAACTTTTTATTTTTTTTTAAATTGTGATTATTGTAACATATTAAGCCTTAAATATAAATAAGCCCAAAAATAATAATAATATGACTTGAAAACGACTAGACCGATTTGGCTAATTTGTTGCTTCAAGTGTTCATAGTAGACCAAATAAAGTTGTCAAAGGAAGAAAAGTTCCCCGGAATATTTGGAAGTTTGGGAAAAATTGAAAGTGCTTATTTTAAGAGATTTTTCTACGAACACATGACCGTAACCCGCGATTCGAACGATGAATGTGTTTAATTCTTGTTCTGTTCGGAATCCAAACCGAGATCGGGGTTGAGATCGATATCGGTAACATACAAAAGATGGAGGAATTCAAATGTTTGAAAATTAATATTTCTATGTTTGTTCCCTATGCGAGCCTAAGCCTTTGATCCGGCTGCCAATATTTACCGCTCTCTCTTCATCCATAAAACTATATGCCTTAGACGCTTTTAATAATCCCTCAACTCATTGAAAGTTATTTCGAGACTAGCATTTGCCTCTGGCTTTGTTCAAATCGGAACTGTGACTGGTAGCGGAGTCGAAAGCCGAACGGAAACCAGAATCGAGTACCGAATCAGGATCGGAAGCGAGACCGAGATTGAGAAAGAATGCATTCAATGCCCTTGCTGGTGGAGCTACCGCTATTGACCCTATAGGCCAGCGACCGACGACAAAGGGCAGAACAACGACCGCCGGGCAGGGGAGGACATCAGCCGGGCCGGCTAGTGGTAAAATTTTTTGGCTAATTTCAAAAAAATTCGCATCACTGCCATTTTTCCCAAAAAAAAGAAAAACTGAAAAAAGATTGATCCTGCGGGTCAACTCGAAAATTCTGGTCGGTTTCCAGTTCGCAAAACTCCAAAACGTATACAGAAAATACATTTTCGAATCCAAGCGAAAAAAAGTCAGTAAAAATTTTACAAATATTATAAACCCGATCTTAATAAATCTACTGTGTAAAAGTTATTTAATAAAACTGCTTCCTTTAAACTATTTTTCAAAAAAAAAACTCAAACTTCAAAAAGAAACAAAAAGATGAAATTAACGGATTTTTGTGAGCTTTGCGACAAACTAAACAATTTTGATTTAAGACTAAATTAGATTACGTTTTGGGAAAGAAAGATTTATTACTGTTTCGAGTCACCGATGTATAAATTATTTCTACACTGGTATCTTTAAAATGGCGCCTGCCAACAATTTTGATGTTAAGATAAAAATGCTTAGCGTTGCTTTATAGCGCCATCTCGTAAAATTTTGAGGCAATCGCGTTACTGTCGTTGGAAATTAATATAAGAAACTTTTCGCCTGAGAGGTTCTCATATTCCCAAGGCAAACTTAATAGATGCCCAGCAAAGCTCGATTTGCCAGCTACTTTAATTCCATTATATCCGTTCGTTATTCATGAATAACCAATGAATTTGACGGAACCAAACCAGACCGCCGGCAGAACCGCAACAGTGATGGACTCACTGCTTTTATAGCGATCACTTTGTATCTCAGTATTAATCGATAATTGAGCCAGGAAATACTCGAAAGTGAATGTACTGATTGCAAAGTACATAACTGGGATATTAGTTTACAAGAAAAGTTTAGACTATTACGTCGTATGGTGAATACAGTGTAGGGTTTCTCAAGCACTGTCCGAGTCTAGATTTTGCAAGAACTGATAATGAAACTGAAAATTCATGATTTTCTCCGAGAGCAATTTCCCAAACACAGCTAGTCGGTTCAGCGCGAGCACGGACGAGCGGGTCGGCGGCCTCTTGTTTTGTGTAGCCAACTGCAAACTCCGACTTCATTCGCCTACTGCCAACTAAGCCACAAACTGTAAAGTCTCACGACTTTAGTTTACTTGATCTAGTTTTAGAGACTTGATATAGTTTAGTTTATTATTCAAACAAATTGAGTATGCACTCGCGCACGCACGCATACGCACGCACGCAAACATACGCATCGTACACTCATATTAGAAAAACAACACGGTATTATAAGACGATCAGTGTTTTCTGTTCAATTATGATTATAACGCCAGTTATAAGGATATAATTTTAAGTCAACAGAAATTAAACCTGCAATTAATTGTTGGGTCTTGCAATTGCTAAGATATTTATCAATTGCATGAATATTCTTTTAGCAGTTTCGCTCATGCCTACAGATTATCGGAAAAAATACTAAGTCCAGTTTCGTATTTATCGTTTTGACTTGCGATCGCAAAACGACAGAAGTCGGACGGCCTTAATTCAATTCAATTCCACCGAATAGTTGATCAACTTATTTGAAATAAGATTCTTACATTTCAAATTGAATTGAGTTCTCTTACGACTTAGAGGCTATCCACAAAACGAGCTTCACGAGAACGCGGTATTACACTACGTTCTCGCGAATCGAGTTTTGTCGTTCGTCTGGAAATGGAATGCGAATCCAAAACGATTTAACTGTCGGTGGCTACTTTCGAAAACCGGGCAAGCGCGTGTTGGACCACGTGCAGAGCGGGGTTCCGTGACTGCTTGTCACAGTGCCAGGATCAGAAGAGGGCTTTTAGATTGATAACACGAACCAATCAATTAAGTTCACAGTTTAACGGCTAATAATGTCCAAAATGGGTCCGCATAGGAGGTTAGTTAAGGATGCTATGACTCTGTATCTTCAGCATTTTACACTTGTATCTATTACCCAGTTTACACAACCAACAACATCATTTAAATAATTTTCATCGAACTGTACGATATTTTGATTTTTACTTCTCCAAGCACGTTTCATAGGTTTAGTAAAGCGTACTTGGCTGTGAGAGTGTACCTTTTGACTTCACTATATATACTAATCCTGTGAATTCTTTCACACATCCAAGAATAACCATTTTACTGGAGGAGGGACACGCTTCGATTTAACAACAATTAACGGTTTAAAGTTTGATATTTGGAGAACGGATGCCTAAATAAAACAGACGCGCAATATTTTTCAATGTTCTATCCAACGATATCACACACTATGGGATAGCGAGAAAAAAAAACTCATCTCCACTAATGTAGGGAGACGCTTTAAAAGATTTTTCTCAAGATTTTTATCCACCACTTTGTCGGCGTGATTAATATGTATATCCATACCAAATCACAGCTTTCTAGTACTAAGAGTCACTGAGCTAATCCACGGATAAACAGATAGACAGATAGATAAACAGACAAATAGACAAATAAAGGTAGACAGATGGACGGATGGATGGACAGGGCGAAACTATAAGGCTTCCTTGTGGACTACGGAACCTTATAAAAGGTGGTCATTTTGCGTTGAACCGAACGAAGTTTACGCTGTAAATTTCACACATAGGGCTGAAGCGTTAGTGTATGAGGTTTGCGAGAATGCAGTTCCAAAATCTTCTATTTAATGGCCTGAAATTCAAAGTTTAAAGATTTTGTACTTCGACCTAGTTAGCTCATACTAAGTGTATACCTCTTACGTATGTATAAGGCATTTAGCCACGTTTACGTTACACCCAAACATTTATTGTTTGGGTGTAATATAAAATATTAATATTATTTAAAAATTATAAATATTAGTTTGGATTATATATATATATATATATAGTAAGTTTGTATAATTTACATTTGTAACATAATGTATATATACATTTGTACATTGTATTAACACATTGGTGTCTCAGAGACAGTTCTAACAATTTCGATCAAAATTGGTCTTGTACGTTCTCCTTTACAAGTTAATTTATATGGATGCCTTCTCGAGAAAAACGCTATCGTTGTTCTATTAAACGTTTCTTTACAGCAATATCTCGTGGAATTTTGAGGTATTTACATTGTTACTATGCTATTTATTTAGTACATTGAGCTTAATGTAAAGTTTTTACAGATATATTGGGACATATATTACATGACAAAGACCACTAAGATGGTATTACGTGATATCATTAAGGCGATATCGGGTAGCAGGTAACTTTTACACATTATGTTGTGTATGTATATCGTACATATTTATTGTTAGAAATGTACATAAATAACTTTTCCCGTACGAAGTTACTATATTTACATGAGAAATTAGAAAGACGCCGAGCGAAGTTCGGTTGCACAGGTATAAGCCATATGATGTGTATTTAATTTTAGACTAATATTGAATCTTATAATGCTGTATAAGTTATATTGCTGCATAAGTTATAGTCTATTCTACTGAGAATTCTTTGAACAATACTTTGTGAACGCGCCGGGGGTTGTTAACGTTTCTAATATCTATGGCGATCCTCGTTTTTGTTTCGTCCTGTCAAAGAAAAATCCCATTTCGCACACAGAGTAATCTATAACGTAAACATATTTCGTGCTCCGGCGGTACCCGAGCTTGTTGTTCATCTATCATCAGTCAGTCAGTCAGTTTTAGACGTGGTTAAAACTCGAACCGCTAAGCTCGACCCGCTATAACGTATTCCCTCACGGAGAGCCCGCCCCGCCGGCGCTTTCACGTATTCATAATAAGCCCTGCTCACGTCCAAAGCTATAAACGGCGCGTGGATACATAAATAAACAATTACCCCGCCGTCGCCTTCCACGCGTCAACAACTCGCTCCGGGTGGGCGTTCACGGACAATTGTTAGCGAGTACCACTATATTTAGAATGGGACTGCCTCCTACCATATATTGAGATTTATGCGGGGCCCTCTCGTACATTTGCCGTTTTCTATGTCTTCTCTCCTTTTCTCATTCCGGGCGAGAAATGAAACGTTTCGCGACGCGAACTCACCTGTAACGCCGGCATAGAGGATATTTGTAATCGTTTAAATGTTTCACGCTACATGGCATGTGCGTTGTGAAAGTAGAAAAAAATCGGTCGTTCTTAAAAATGCCTAGCAGTCGGATTCTTAAAAAAACTGTTGATTCGAGAGTTAAATGACTTACGTAACGATTAACCTATAAATTGTCGATGTGCTTTATAAACTTTTTTCACGTCTTTTGGTTCTGTATCGAAAGGCGAGAAAGGAATGTTTAGTGTTTGTTTAGTACAATACCAAATATAAAATCGTATAGTCGAATGCGATATATGTATACGATATTCTATTCTGTGAGGTGTTAAATCGCGGAAATCCATAATTAGACGCTTGTCTGCAACATGCAGCATGCAACCCACCGATGACCCTCGTGTCTGTTCTTCCACAGAGAATCCCTATTTAACGAATTGAATATTGATTCGAGTGGGTCGACAGATAACGAACACCTAAGCAAGTGTTAATTATTTACTTATCTTAGCCCGCTAATAGTCGTTTTGTTATTTCTACGTACGTTATAATACTCTTTATGCCCTGGTGCATGTGACTGTCTGTATTTTCCTGAGAATGTGCCTAGTTGGCATGAAATTTACGCGGAAATAATACACATGACTATTAGCGGACTAAGATAAATAAGTAATTAACCCTTGCTTAGGTGCTCGACATCTGTCAATCCTCTCGAATCAATTCTTTGGATAGGGATCCGTAGTGAAGGAACAAATTCCAGGGTCAGCGGTGGGTTGCATGCTGCATGTTGATACATGTTGCAGGCAGGCGTCCCATATGCAAATGAGGTGAGAGAGTCCAACAAGGACAAGAGTTTGTTTACCTAGGTAGTTTGTAAATGACGTGAAACATGGCATAAATATTGAGAGGAGAGTAAACGCGGGAAATAAGGTGAATGGGGCCTTGCTCCTTCTATCCATAACGGAGTTTTGGTCTCTATGCTTATGTACGTTAGTGGAATTTGGGCATGGTAAAAGCAATACGAAAGTGGGATGAGCGCATTGAATATGCGATACCTGCATAGAATGAGTGGAGTGTCTTTGAAAAATAGATATAGGAATAACGATGTCAGAGAACAGTGTGGTTTGAAAGAAGACGTAAAATAGAGAAACGTGTACAGCGATGGTTTGGCCACGTGGAAAAGATGATTGAAAGTAGATTCACAAAATTGAGCGAATCCATGAGATGGAATTTTCGGCGAGGGTTACTCTAGAACATCTTATGTAGACCAAATTGGTGGCATATTTAGAAAAGAGCTTAGAAACCGAAATCGACGAGTTCGTATAAAACGATTAATGGGTTAGATTAGTGGAGCAAGAGAGATGCGTGCAGAGATCGTACCATATAGAGATCTATGGTGTTGCCCATCGTTCTGGGAAAAAATCGTGAGTGGGTGTATTAAGAAATTAAAAAGATATTGAATATAACATTTTTCATCAATTCTGATGAAATTGTATAGTTAGATGTCTTATGTTAACCGTCATATATAACTAAGGCAAAAAAAAAAATAATGGAAGGAACTTTCTAAAAATAAAATTGAGAAACGATTTTTTCAGTACACCCCATTGTGCGAGGTGTCGTCGGCTAGGTACTTAAAAATACATTAAAGGCTTCCAGCGCTTTTTCGTCTGAGGTGTGTATTTTGCGGTTTCTTAGCTCGGAAAGTCGTAACCTTTGTGTCACCTTGGTTCTGACTTTTCAACCCCGTGTTTTAGAAATGTAGGAACAATCACAGTAATAGAGCTTTATAAATAAATTCAACCAATAGAAACTTACAATTGTAGCAATCTTAACACAGAGGCCGTATGGTGGCGCATGTGAGTCTTAATAAACTACCTACTCAGGATTCAAACATACATCCGTGTCCATGTTATTTTGTGTTAGTTTTTTATTTTAAATTTATATAAAATGATGCTGTAATTACCGGTTTGATTTAATTTCGGTGCGATCGGTTTTTATTTAGTTTCATTTGTTCGTGAGTTTCATTTGTTAAACTTAATATCGCACAACTAAATTAAATGAATTAAAGTTTGCAAAATTAAGAAATTTCAGTAAACCAAATCTAATCTCGAATTTCATCTATTTCTATTTATGTACGACATATATTTGTTATTTAATTTATGATTAAAAACATATTCCGCTAAATATCGTTACCAGTATTCAAATATAAAAATACGACGCATTAAATGGTATATTAATTCTGTATTTGTTTGAATTTTCAGCATACATTGGCATTCTTAGTTTTTCTATTATTTTCAGAAACATAACATCCAATTCAGAAGCAGAGTGTTCAAAACTCTAGGGAAAAAAAATCTTGTGCCGATAGCGAAAAATCAGCTTATTTCATAGTCGCATATATTATTATTTTTCGTTTAAACACAGAACCCTAAGCAAGCAGGGCCGATCGCGCTTGGCAACTTCTTTCCAATAACAAAATCACAATAACATCCACGACGCCGTAAGTAAACACGAACAGTTCTCATAACGAAATACGGCTTATTACAAATTCGCCGGTCGGTTTAATTTTTTTTCGTGTTCTCAACTCTCTATCATAATATTTACACAGACTTAGCCCGATCTGGATGAAATAAATAAACAATAAAATTTTCAACACGATAAGTATGCTTCATTTATAATCGAGATCATCGCGAACTATTTACAGATACATATTCATAATACAAACATCCTTTGACGATCATTGCGTTTTTGTTTGAGCCAGCGCCGTAGCCGGGAGTTCACTACGAGAACGGAAAGGAGGAGGATAGACCACCGGACCATTGACAACTTTACTCGGGAGGGGAATAAACCATAGACAATTTTACTTTAAAATAGGACCGGTCACCCCTCTTCCTAGGGCTTTGATTTACACGAGATATACGCATTCAGAAAATACTGGCTCAAGGGCAGTAGCATCGAAGACGGTGACAGACAGAAAGCTAAACGGCCGGGATATACATAAGGTCGCGAATTCATTTAGGGAGTTCTGTATGCGCAACATGCTTCAAGATATACAAAATTTACCCTTATACAAATTTAAAACCTTTATTAAGCAATTCGTATTATAGAAAAAAAGTGTATTATACAAGCTCTGAATATTTAGAAAATAAATGGATTCAACTCCACTTCCTGTACGTTTGTTTTCTGTTTTTGCCTTTTTTTTTTGGAAATAGTTTCATATATGTTTGTGATTCTGTACAATTTTGTTTGAAAAGAGCTTCCGTTCAGTTGTTTGCTCGTTCTTGAAGAATTACTACCTTATGAAGGAATGGCAATTTAAAAAAAAAAATTAAACATTATTTGAATATTGTAAATGATTGAAATGTTATAACGTGTTTCAAGTGTTGTTTTATAACCTACAGAATAAAGATATTTTGAATTCGAATTTGGGAGCTTTCTCTATATGATAAATTATCACTTAGAAAATCTTCGATAAGAGTCAGTTACTTTGTGCTATTGTAGGTTCGACAAAACAGTTCGATCTATCGATCTACTCTAGTGGAGAAAAATAACTAGATCTGTCGTAGAGTACCTTCAAGTATTACTAACACACTATCTACTAGTATATTTTGGCGCAACAGCGATTCTCGACGTGGGACTTCAAGCGTCTAGTTCGAGGAAATGGAAATATTAAAGCTGCACTTTGAGTTCCTATACGAAAATCATAAATATGTAAAATAAAATTAGAAATATTCATAAATTAGTTATCGACATAAATTTTATTTTAAAAATAAACTAAAATGTGATCACATGTCCTGCGATTACATAAAATCGGTAATTTGTTTAGGGGCTTTGTGTGTGCATGTTGCAGTTTCAAGTGAGCATGTCTTTTACAATGTGTAGACTTAGACAATATACGTTTCAGGAAAAGGCTTTATCGAGCTTACTTTGAACGTGTACTTTGATAAGGTTTTGTTTTTAAACATCATCTATATGATTTTTTTCTCTAGAAAAATGTGTCTAGTTTTTAATTTTCAACGTTGCTTTATATCATCATTTTGTGAAATTTTGAAATAATTGCCTTACTGCTATGCTGTTGATTACGTTGTTGGGTTATCAGTAGGCTTAACGTAACGTTATACATAAGAGATGGCGCCACGCGAACTAAAATAGGCAGACGGCATTATGCGGCATTATTAAATAAAGAGAGCAGGTAGTATGTAAATTTTGAAAATTACGTGATTTATGTATATAACATAAGTAACTATTTATTGTTGGAAATTAACATGAGCAACATCTCCCGTGGAGAGACATTATATTTCCACGGCAATTTCGAAAGACGCCGGCCAAAGTTCGGTTGTTTAAATGCCGTTTAATAAAGTCCATTACTCTCGTGTAAATTTATCTCTAGTAAACGTACCCTTGGCGAAATAGGGATTTATGCAATTCTCGAATATATAGAGGATAAATGTTCTTGGATGTGATCAGCTTGACATCTTACAATTTCGTTTCTTTATGTTACATTCATGTATGCGTTCCATTGTTATTGTTTTCGATTAAAATTAAATAGCCATCCTTAAATTTCTAACTTGTAGTTGTTTTTTTTTTTTTGAGATATCATGTGTATGTCGTTTAGCTAAGATTCCCCTTCCCGCCCACCGCGACAACCTTCCGGCGCGCCAGTATACCTCTGTTGAACGATAATTATCTTAAAATTGTTAAGAAATTTCGTACAAAAAATACACGTGATTTTGGATAGGAGTAGGTAAGTCTAAAACATCACCGCGTATCACCGGAGGGAGAAGGGGAGGTGGCGTGGGCTTTTAAAACGTTGTTAAAATCCTCAAGGACTTACGGACGACCCCAAAATGTATGCTAGAAATATTTATCCATAACAATTTTATGTTGGGATAGATCCTTTGAATAACTGGATTGTTTATTATGTATGTTATTAATATATTAATAATGTCGTAAATTCATTAGATTAGCTGTATAGATTTAGATAAATCTTAAATTTGATTTCTATATCTAAACCAATTTCGAAACAAAATCATTTCCACTTTAACTTGAAAGTATTTAAGAGCTTTCAATGAAATCTTAATAAGTTCGTTTACTAAATTTGAATAACGACTTGTTTTAAACTAAACTTTAGCAGCAGTATTGTGCAAGGTGTTACTTCGCGGAAATTCATAATTAAACGTTTAATAATTAATTTTGATATGCGGCATGCTTCTAAAACCATGAAACTTTAAGCTTCATAAAACTTTTAGAAACATAAAAGTTGATAGATTTTATTTTGAAAAGCATTTAATAAACATTAAAATAATTGAAATAATAATATCAACACAAACACAATGACTTAATTACTATTTATGAATACGTATTTTTGGACCATTGTCTGTAACAATTTGGGAAATGATTGATGTTCGTTATTCTTTGACTACATACTCGTGTCCATCAGTGGGTAGTCTGTGACTGCTGGTGCGAGGCTCCTGGCACCTTTTGACGTACTGCACACTGCATTGTCGTGTGGTGGTTGGAGGCGTACTCCTAAGCTCCAGCCCACTGGCTGATGTGATTATCTAAAAACTCATCAGCGAGACAGTTTTCACACAATGGTACATGGCTCGTTGCTGTCTGGTGAAGCACTGCTGTAGGCTACGAATTAATCACAGATGAGACAATTTATTGGTATACTCCGTACAACTAGGTACTAGTATTACCTAGGTACTAGGTACTACTAGAAGTACGTACTACAACAAATTATTGCAAAAATGGCACAAAAGATGGCGTTGGATGCTGACAATTCTTCGTAACGTTTTATCGTTTTTATGTCCAAAATGTCGATCTCAGATTGGTATATTTCAATTGATTTCGAAGACTGTTCATTGATCTCTACGAGAACGATATTTTGTCAACTCAAAAATTTTGAAAACCCGCAACCAAAAAGTGTACCACTCCGCCAGCGATGGATAATGAACTGAACAATGGGCGACTGTGCACACCACAGGCCTTGGTACGCCGCGATTCTTTTGAATCGTGCCCAAAACTCGGACGATTAACGGCAATGGTGCCCCATCGCCTCCCTCTATAGCGTAAGCGACGGCTTGTACTGGGTCAGCATCAGCCACCGAACTGGGGCCCTTAATTTTAGTGAGGATGTGCTGCGGCGCGAAACGTAGAACTTATTTTATGATTGATCGACGGAAATACAAATAAAAATATTATTATTTGTTTAGGTATTCAATATTTGTGAATACCTTTAAGTTAATTTCCAATTCATTAGACGGAGGAAGGTCAGCAGTGGACCGCGTGCTGCTTGTTACTGCATGTTGTATGCAAGTGTCTAGCTTAGTTTCAGTACCGAAATCGTTCATTTTTTCCAATTAACCCGAATTACAGTTTTCTGATTTAACTTACTGAATTCGAAGTAAACAGCTGTTCATATGAAAACGAGACCAGTTGGAAGACCCTGGCGAATCCGACTTGTTTGGGTTCAGATATACTATTCTGTGTTCATAAAACTGAGACGTAGGACAAATACGTGCCGCCAGAATAAACATAGTGTATTTGCGTTAAATAAAACGAAACATTTGAGCACAAAACCGGGGTAAACATGTTTAATCCGAAACACGTAATAATAGAATATAAATATTGGCAGAAACAAAGGGTACTTAAGACTTTCGTGGCGTGCGAAAACTACAGTCGATTTTCCATTGAAATAACTTGGTCCTTTTGCTTTTCTTGAATCTTATAAACCACTGAAATACTGAACGCATCTATTTTTCTTCCATTGCTAATTTATAAATCGATCTGTTGAGATCTAGTTGGGGTTGGGGGTTGGAAAAAATCGCGAAAAATCACATGGATCGAGGAGGTGCAGTAAAATATCATTAGGGTCGAGGAGATCTAGCGAAATATCACGCATACGTTTATTGCTTCGTTCACTCGCATTTGCCAGGCGACGGTTTCCCTCCCTTGCCGCCGCGACAACCGCCCGGCGCGCAAAATACCTGCATTTATAGATAATACTTCGTCTCATTCTGGGTGTGCGTGAGCAGAGGTGGTTAGTCGAAACCTTCGCCACTTATCGCCAGCAGGAGGGGCGCTTAAAGTTGTTAAAATACATCCACCAGATTAATGGACGACCACATATTTGGCGTTGAGCGTCACCGCTATTGTTTCCAATCGTTTGTTGTTGAGTTTGGAGTTTCAAAGCTTTATTACGTAACATGATTTATGTCATATAATATTTTATCACATCGATATAGATGAATATGTATAAAAATATAATATATGCATAGTTTCGGTATTATAAGAGAGGCCTCTTTTACCCTCTCTGTCTTTTGTGTACATTTCAAAAGTTTAAGACGTAAACTCCGGTCTCGCGTCGTAGCTGATATGCACCATTCCCTTTTTATAACTTCATTGCTGAACTGTGTCCTTTCACGTAATCTTTATATTTCAAATATTTATATAACTTTATATTTAAATAAACAAAATATTTGACAAATATTTTATTCAGTACCATTTTTTTCCTATAATATTTAAAACGAATCCCATGTTTAAAACGAAATTCCTCATCTTATACTAATTTACTACTGGTATCGTGTTTGTGTTAAATTTTCCCATAAGTATAAAAATTAAACGCTTACGTCAAATGGTTGTTTATTTATTAAAAAAGAGGTTCCGTACGAACCGTTCGATTTCAGAACCTTGACAAAGAAGTACTAGCGCGATTCGGACGTGAAATATTTTATTAAAAATATTTTAAAAATCGCAATTCACAACCAAAATTATATATGATGTTGAATTTACATTAAAAATCTTGAATATCGGCAAACGCTTACGGATGTAAATATATTATGAAAATTTATATAAAACCCAGGGTCATTTGGCCTTTTTACTAGTGTTACGAAATTAAATAAAATAAAAGGTAAAAAGTGTATGGAATAAAAAATAAATAACCTTAAATTATCTACAAACTATTCCGTGTCGAATGGTAAATCCATATATATATATATATATATATATATATATATATATATATATATATATATATACACACACACATGATTTTTTCAATAAATATATATAATGAAAAAAATTTTTGAGTTCAATCACGTAAAAACTACTGATCGTATCATTATGGGATTGCGAGCATTCAACACGGAATCATTTGCAGATGGTTATAGGCCATTTATAATACAAAAAATGTAAAAGTAAGTTGGTTTGGATGTTTGTCATATACTGACGGCTGCACGGATTGTAATCAAATTTCGCATAGAAGTATATTATGTACTCAAATAGGATATAAATATAATAAAATTTTATCATATATATTATTTCTCTAAGCTATTTTTTTGTGGAAACGCCATAACTTCTTTATTTCTGCATCAAAATTAATGATTTTTACGTCATTTTAAAGCTTATGCTCCTGGCTTCTGACCAAAAATAGTCACTTTGTTTAAATTAATGTTTTACTTAACAAAAAAAAAATTAAACATTATTAAACATTGAAAAGCGCCATCTGTGATTACACTTTTTAACTAACTATAACTTCCTACCAATTTTATTGTCATTACGATGAACTAATAACCACTATATTCAATGTTCCAGAAATCAATGAACAAAATGTTTCACAATTTTATTCGACGGCAATTTTATGTCCAAAAAATGATGAGTGTATAACAATTAATGAATATATAATTTCGAATTTGTTACCCGGAGAAGAAAAAATATATCTCAGTTCCGATTCTATCCAGGCTGATGAAACAGACAACAATCAACTATATCCAATGGAATTTTTGAATTCTCTAAATCCGTCCGGTTTACCTCTTCACAAATTAATTTTGAAAAGAATACTATTATTATGTTAATTAGAAATCTTAACGCTAATCAAGGATTTAATGGTACACGATTAGTGGTGACTGACTTAGGCGACTACGTAATCATGGCTAAATTGATTCATTCAATAAAACTGTACTTATACCCCGTATTAATCTCACGCCTTCGGATTCTACTGTACCTTTCCAAATGATAACAAAACAATTCCCAATAAAAGTAGCCTTCGCTATGACCATTAATAAATCTCAGGGCAAACACTTCAAAGGGCAGGATTGTATTTACCAGAACCAGTTTTTCGCATGGGCAATTGTGGCCTTTTCACGAGTTCGTAAATTTAGTGATATTTATGTTTGTGTTAAAGATACATACGCTCAAAAAGTTACTCATGATTACATTATTACCGCTAATGTTGTGTACAAAGAAATTTTGTAAAATAATAAAAAAAAAAAATAAGATATTTTATTTATTATCACCTACTTTTTCGGCGGTCATTATTATTATTATGAAGTGCGAAATTTTCGCACGGGTCAGCTAGTTTTCATTATAAAAACCAAACAAAAAGGTACCGTTGCTGTTTACTTGTGGTCGTGTTGTGGAAACTGAATTATTCATAATAATTAAAATGAACAACTTTGTTATCAATCTCTTAGGCGTATGTGAAAAAACCTTTTTGTTCATATGCAGATATATATTTTTATGCAAAAAAGGCCGAGATGAGAATTTTCAATGAAACGCGCTCATTGGAAGTGCCCTAAATAAAATGTTCAGTCATCCGATGACTGGTATATAATATCCAGTTAGTGCATGGGGTATGCCAAAAGAAGTTAGATTCTTTACTCAATACTTTGATACTGGCAAGTTTTAAACCATCGTAAATACCGGTTATTTAAAGTTAAATTTAAAAACAACAACATACTTGAATTCAAATATTTTTCTCAGTCGACGTGATTTTCGAGCTATGATTTAGTGTGATTACAAAAAAAAGGTTTAATTTTAGGGATGAAAATGCGTATTTAAGATCGCTATACAAAACGAAATACAGACAAAATTTTATAAAATTTATAACTGTATTGTTTGATTTCCACGTTGTATTTCTTGATGCTCCATATAACATTACAAAAGTCTAAAACTATCAATTGATATCACGTTATTGAAATACAACCATTCATTATAATGCTTATACACACATATAATAAAATTGTAAACGAACCGTGTCTGTACATTAAACATTAAAAAAATGTACACTTTGTACATTTTTGGGTGTTTGTTAATGTTGTTACGGAAAGCTTGTCATAATATAATATATCAGTGTAACCGTATTCAAATCAGTTAAACCGTTTCTGATATTATCGTCTAACACCTAGTAACGTTTTCCAGATAGATTTTTAAGTCAGCTGATTTTTCGACGCATCATCCCTACGACTCTCGCGTACTTCTGTAGCCCTTGACCGGCGAATTCATTATAGACTTTTCGATTGTTGTAGAACATGATGTCAAGATAACAGATATACTGGAACAGTTTAAAATTTTATATTTTTAAAATATAAAGTCGCGTAGGCACGTAATTAACAATAATGAAAATGTCCGGCATAGTGATATTCATGTCTGTTAAGCCTATAAGAATTTGATAAAAAAAAAAAGATTAGACGTCTTATAAGTATTTTTACCTGTACAGGTGCGATGTGCACTAATCAACGCAACCGCTATCACCCGCAAGGCTGGCTAAGCGCTGCTCGAGGGAGTCAGGGGGATGATATGTCAAAAAATCAGCTGACCTAAAATTTTTGTTTTCTCGACGCTGCTTGCTCCCGTACTGTAAAATGTTACTTTAAGTAATAAAAAAAAATTGTCGAATAATATCATTCTCTTTCCCTTTTTCTCTCTGTTTGAATGCAATCATCTCATTTTCTTAAAAATTAGCCAGAATACTAAGTTTCACTTCTACAGCGTGTTACCTCACACTCGATTTTTTTTATTCTTTTAACGAAACCAGCCTAATAATCAATATTCAATGCTAAATTAATATTGATAGGCACGGATAAATTCAATTTTATTACATCGTAAAATCATTAAAATAATGCATTAAGGTAATTTGCTTCAAAATATTTCCGCCAGCTAAGCTCCCTTCGCCGGCCTGCTCATTACTTTAATCGCGAACGTACCTGATTAAGTGGCGCGAACTTGGCCCGCCCTGGCCTTAATTACCATACAATTAAGGTGTTTCTGCATGGCAGCGGGAAGTGAACTTCGTTGCATATTCAATACGAAGAAACCCATAAAAGTGTTAAACTTCAATACGATTTATATTCGTGTGTTAATTAACCAATTGAAGTCCGATGAACGAAAACCGATGTAGTGCGTTAAAATATTTTTAACGGAACTTAAACAAAGAACCCTATGGAATTTCACATTCGGCTGGTTGCTCGGCTATTGATATTCAGTGAAGCTGAAAAACTGGAATTAAATAAAAAAAAACTACAGGTTCTTTCAAAAGATCAGGAAATCGGTTTATTCTAATATTAACTGTAAGACTTTAGTGAAAACCAATGTCAGAGGAGCATTTTTTTATATAATTGCTCACGAAGATCTGTTGAGCCAAGTAACTAGCAATTGTATAATACGATTCCGTACGATCGCAAGTTTGCTGGATGTGGCAAAACTTGCTATCAATCAGCATACTTATTCTATGTTTGCTACATTATGTGTACTCGTATTTTATATTGTTAATAAACTGTCGTCACAAATTTTTGAGAATTCCCTAGACTCGATGATAAACGAATGAGATCTCTATAGAATCACTCTCGTGTCTCGTGTCTGTCTCGTGTCTGTACATATTCTGAATTGATGATCCAATTACGACCATATATTGTAAATAAACGAATTCGAAGGTTAATGTTGAAGCCAAATTAAATATTCAAATCAGAAGGAGGTACCTACGTAGGTCACACTTAATGTTTTTAAGATTGACCACTTAGAAACTATAAAATAGTAATAAAACACATTTTAATTTAAACTATTGAGCTCTTTGGCAACCCTATTATGTACATTGTATTTATCTGTCATTTTTTTTTACTAATTGGCGCCAAAAAGAAAATTATTAGTCCAACGTCAACATGAATTTAACGCGAGAAAATTTTCGTACAGAGATTTTTTATGATTTTGTTGCCATTTAACCCAACGAGAAAGTTATAACAGTTAGCCTTTGATGATGAAGCTCCATGTTTAAAACTGCTTTAAGTAGTTGGAACGTGGTCGCACTACTCTGACTGGTAATCTGCTTGAGGAACGTCTTTCTACGGCGACGCCCGAAGACATCATTGCTGTGCGATATAGACTGACAAAAGAATGAACTACCAGCAGATTTGGACTAACTTTGGTATCGGTATGAGTCAAATGCATAAAATCGATCATGAATATATAGCGATCAGTAAGTTTTACACTCGATGGATACCTCGTAATTGACCGAAACTCAAAAAATGATGCATGGATTTGCCCGATGGTCACTCAAAGGCTGTGTACGGTCAACTTTAAGGTTAGGAAAGCTGTATTTACTGTTACGTTCCCGAAACCAAAAGGCAGTCTGCTCAGTGGGTGTTCACTGAGAAAAAAGTTTGATACGCCATAGCTAAATTCTAGCTAGGAATAGCTTAAAAATTTGGCTAATAAAGTGACTCACCAACTGCTTTGTTATTAATTACAAAACAGTTTAGTAAGAAAGTTTGCTTTTATATTGCCAAATTATGTTTATTTATTTTAAAAATCGCTTCATTTATTATTAGTTACAATTTGACTGACAATAACCAAATTATATCCAAGAGCTGCACAGTTCACGTGTAATCAGAAAAACTTTTTGCTTATTTTTAACGAACCATTTAGTAAAATAGTGCCGTAAAATGTATCTACAGCCACCCTTTCTTTGTTTATTTTTTGCTTAAGTCTTGTATAAATAATAAGCAAACGTAACGCTACACCTACCATTAGTTTGTTTATAATTAGCTTAACCACTTAACAAAGTTAAGACACAGGTTTGTTTAATGGTAATAATTTTTTTGTCTGTTTCCTACCAAACTGTTTTGCATAATATAAGCAAACACTGTGCTCCAGTTACCATTTAATTTATTTATTATTAGCTTAACAGCTTACCAAAGTGGAACCTAAGGTTTGCCAATAGATACTAATTACATTGTTTGTTTTTTTGCAAAATTTTTTTGCAGAACACAACTAAACGTTACGCTATAATAATCAATTAGTTTGTTTATTGATAACTTAACCATTTATTAAAGCTGAAATAAAGTTTTGTCTACAAGTACTATTTTTTTTGTCCAGTTTTCATCAAACTTTTTTGCAGAATATAAGCAAATGGTGTGCTCCAGTTACCCAGTAGCCTATCTCTAATTAGCTTAACTGTTTTGGTAAAGTGAACCAGAGGTTTGTCTACAGATGCTATAAGATCGAAATGAGAATGATTTGAGATCGAATTGAGACCAAATTGAGATCGAATTGAGATCGAATCGATCGATCGAAAATTAGGATCGAATTAAGATCGAATTGAAATCGAATTGAGATCAAGTTGAGTTCGAATTGTGATCAAAATGAGATCGAATTGAAATCGTATCGAAATCGAATTAGGATCGAATTGAGATTGAATTTAAATCGAATCTAAATCCAATTAGGATCGAATTGAAATCGAATTGAAATCGAATTGAGATCAAATTGAGTTAGAATTGATATCGAATTGTGATCAAAATGAGATCGAATTGAAATCGTTTCGAAATCGAACTAGGATCTAATTAAGATTGAATTTAAATCGAATCTAAATCCATTTAGGATCGAATTAAGATCGAATTGAAATCGAATTGAGATGAAATTGAATTCGAATTGAGATCTAATTGTGATCAAAATGAGATCGAATTGAAATCGTATCGAAATCGATTTAGGATCGAATTGAGATCAAATCGAAATCGAATTAGTATCGAATTAAGATCGAATCAAAATCAAATTGAGATCGTATTGTGATCGAATTGAAATCGAATCGAAATCGAATTAGGATCGAATTGAGATCGGGTGAGATCAGGTGAGATCGAATTGAGATCAAACTGAGACCGAACTGAGATCGAACTGAGATCGAACTGAGATCGAACTGAGATCGAACTGAGATCGAACTGAGATCGAACTGAGATCGAACTGAGATCGAACTGAGATCGAACTGAGATCGAACTGAGATCGAACTGAGATCGAACTGAGTCGAACTAAGATCGAACTGAGATCGAACTGAGATCGAGTGAGATCAAATTTAAATCGAATCGAAATCGAGGTGGGATCAGGTGGATCAATTTAGAAATCGAGTGAGTTTGGTGAGATCGAACTGAGAATCGAACTGAGATCGGCTGAGATCAACTTGAGATCGAGTTTGAATTGAGTTTGGGTGAGATCGAATGAAATCGAACTGAAGATTGAACTGAGATCGAACTGGGAATTGATCTGAGAGATCGAACTGAATCGATCTGAGATCGAACTGAGAATCGGGAAGAATCGAACTGAGATCGAACTGAGATCGAACTGTCGAACTGAGATCGAGCAGGGTTCGGGCAGAGATCGACTGAGACAAATGAGATCGAGGCAGAGTCAGTGACTGAAGAGACGAAATGAGATCGGTTTGAGGGTCGAATGAGATCAGGTGGGATCAGGTGAAGTCAGGTGAGATCGGGTGAGATCGGGTGAGATCGGGCGAAGTCGAGGCTGAGATCGGGCTGAGATCGGGCTGAGGTCGAACTGAGATCGAACTGAGGTCAGGCAGGATCGGGTGAGATAGGCTGGGGGTCGGGCAGGGGATCGAACTGAGATCGAGTGAGGTCGGGCACGAGATCGGGCAGGGTCGAATGAGGTCGAACTGAGATCGAATTGAGTCGGGCTGAGGGTCAGGCTGAGATCGAACTGAGGATCGAACTGAGATCGACAGGTGGTCAGACTGAGAGATCAGAGACTGAGTTCGAACTGAGATCGAACTGAGATGAAATGAGATCGAGAACTGAGATCGAACAGAGAATCGAAATGAATCGGTTTGAGATCAGGTGAGATCAAGTGAGAATCGAGTGAGATCGGGTGAGATGGTGAGATCTGGTGAGAATCAGTGAGATCAATTGAGATCAGGTGAGATCAGAGTGAGATCGAGGTGAGATCGGGTGAGATCGGTTGAGATCGGGTAGGATCGAATTGAGATCGGGTGAGATCGAGTGAGATCAATTGAGAATGAAGTGAGATCGAATTAAGATCGAATTGAAATCGACTTGAGATCGAATTGAGATCGAATTGAAATCGAATTAAGATCGAATTGAGACCAAATTGAAATCGAATTGAAATAGAACTGAAATTGAATTGAAATATTTAGTATTAAAAAAAATTACAAACAAATGGAAATTGTTTAAAAGCTGACAGATTGTTTATTTGGAAATGTATAATAATTTAGATCTTTAAATAGATCGTTAGCAGAAGAAGTGTAGTAGCATATCCCTTTTCTTTTCATTTGAATAACGTTAGAACTTTCTATTCAGAAGAAGCCATGTCTAGCAGTTAATATTGATTTGTATAAGAGTATATGTGATGAAAATACGAATATAATGTTCATGAAAATACATACTCAAAATCAGTCGCCTTTAACAACATAATACTCCTTAAAATTTGACTTGCATTTTAACTCAATTCCATATGGAACTTTAAAACCGCTTGGGTATTACTATTTAAAAAAAAAGCAATTTGCTACAAATTAGCTTATCCCTGTTTCCGAGGTATAGTTAATAAAACGAAAGTTTGTTTAATAATATTTAGCAAAAAGGATACTAAATGTAACAGAGCTAAACAGTTACGTTTGTATTTAACAAAAAGTTTGGCTAGTTCAGCTAATGAAGTTTTGTTACCGAGCTTTCGTTACCGAGCCGAGAGTTATTTAGTAAATAAACCAGTTTGTTTAAAAGTAAATAAAGTTTTACAAAAATAACGAAAATTTGTGTAAAATTGGGCTAGCTAAACAATTGAGCTAAATTATTTTTTCAGTGTTCCCTTTCAAAGTGTTGCCTATTAAAATGAAACGAGGTGGAACCGTCGGAGAAAAGATGGTGGCCTCTTTCTTCGGAATGGCAGGTCATTTTGCGACAGTTCTTTTAACATAAAAAACCAGTTACTACAGACTGATACACTAACAATTGTTTGCCTCTCCTTTTGGAATAAGTTCAGGAAATACGACTTCGCAGTAGGATTCTCCTTAATTATGACAACGCCTCGACACATACCGCTAGACAAACAACTAACGATTGGAGAACGTTAGTTGTAGAAATCCTGGCTCATCCGCCTTACAGACCCGACCTCACACCATGAGATTTTTATTTGTTTCCTTTAGAAATTAAACTTTAAAAAAAAGGTTTTCTTTTAAGAAAAGAAAAACTTCCATGACTTACGAACACCTATAGGAAGCAGTGGCTGCATATAAAAAAGCCTTAGAAGTGACCCCTAAGTGCGAGTGGGTAGGGTGCCTAAAATTTGTTTTTCTCAGTAGTTCCATCGAATACAACGATGTTTTGATCTCAACGCACATTATTTTGAAAAACAATAATAGTAAAAACAACTTCTGATTCGCTCAGTTTATGATTTTCTAAGGACTTTCAGTTTGACCCATGTACGAATAGGACTCGTGTCCTGATGATCTCATATGAACCTAATCTATATGTATAATGAAATTGTTATTTCTTTGACTCCTAAGATCTCGACTAAATGTATCAGCATGGGACCATGACCAATCGACGCAGATTTGTCTGTAGATAGTTATAGGCTATTCATAATCTAAAAACGTAAAAGGCTATTCATGATATAATAAAATTGAAAAGTATGTTTGAATGGATGTTTGTCATACGCTGACGGCTGAATGGATTGTAATCAAAAATGGCATAAAGTTGAATCATTTTCTCAAAATTATCTATTCTAATTATATTACGTAATAAAATTACCTTTTATTTAAGAAGTATATAAATACTAGTAAAAATGATAATCTATTATTACTAACATCCATTAATAAAAAGTACCAAAATTGGCATCAATACCGCTGCTGGAATAGCGGGACCGGAATCGGCCCTGACAATGAAACCAGACTTGACATCGATAACGGGACCGTGATCTGATTGACTGCCTGATTGATGCAGGTGTAAATATATTATATCAACTATCTAATAATCTAATACCCATAATACCTACAAGCCCCGTTGCTTAATTTGGGACCAGAAAGTGATATATCTATGTCCGAAGATATTATTATTATTGTTATTATCAAAACTAACAGAAAAGTAGACTGCTATAGATGTAGATAGATAGATATGGATAGATAAAGGAATTCGTTCTATATCCATGAGAGCGAAACCAGGGCCACATTACAATGATAAAAAAAATTGCTAAATTAAAAAATGTATAACCAGCGAAGCAGGTGGGTGGCCGCTAGTAATGCCCATTGTGAGCCTGGACAATTTTGGCCAGTATTCGATATCGATATGGCGAATATATATCGCTCCTGGCAACTTATGCCGGTTTTTTTCTCATTTTCCAAAAAAAAATTTGACTTCCTATTTTTGAAAACCTTCGATTTTCGTAGCGGAAATTTGAGAAAAGTTCTTCCATACGTCGAATCACAATATGGTTTTCACGGTCCATGCATTCTTGTCAAATTTCATAAATCTATGTTAACGAAAAAAGCCTTATTTGTAACAAAATGACCGTATCTTCTTATTACATTGACTTTGAAACTTAATATTATATATCAATTTTAAGCTGATACTTTTATCCGTTTTTTAGAAAAAGGTTTTTGACAGACAGACAAATGATCTTTATAGAATTAGTGTAAAATATTCTCTTATCAACATTTCAAAATTAAAATTGTATATTGAGGTGCATAGCCTCTCAATTTACAATTTTAGAAATAGTAACCGAAATTTTGTCTTTAAATTCACACAATTAAATTAGTTAAAAAAGAATGTCTGTAAAATATGCGCTGCTTAATTTCGCGGGGAAGTAATGTAATAATTCATCGTATTACGCAACACTCTCTATGCAACACGACTCGCACTTGACCTGATTTTTTATGGCTATGTAAATTACAGGTAAATACGACTTTATCGAATATTTCTAATAAAGTCCTGCGATACCCTTGTTACGGTATCGTCAGACCTTAAGAGAAATATTCGACGTTATATACCTCGTCTATGTTATGCAATAAAATTCATATTCATTCAACTTTCACCTTGGTAATTTCAACAAATGCTTATCCTTGTTGCCGGCTCGTAAATTTAACGCTCATAATTTCTCCGATTCAATGCTTTCGCCCGTAATCTTTCATCCGCGTCCCTCCCGAAGTAAGAATTCGGCCGCCCCACCTCTCACTCCGGATTTCGGCGTAGGCGCACAATGTGAAGAAGATCTAACCGCCGATCGCACGACCATTACATGACCGACGAGCGATTTACAATAACGTATTGTAACCAGTTCGGGAAGTTTATCGATATCAAATCGGAGTAACGATCGGAATACAAATGGAGGGCAATCGCATGCGCCCCAAGTCCTTGGTCCGTGGGCTTTCTTACGTTCGGCGACGAACGATCGTGGAGTGATAGCGTCGGAATCTCATAGGAGATTGGCTCGTTATCAGCTTTTGTACGCCGCACGAACACACCACCTGCAGCGGAATGCGGTTAATATATCGATGGTCTGTGGCCGTTTCTACCTGAGTTCGACGAACGTCTTATGTTGATGTAGGGGGGCATAGAAGGGTTCATCCAAATAAAGCTGCACAACGAAAAATTTGTATTTGTGTAGTAGAGTTTTGAGTGAACAACTTCATAATTGAGAAAACAAAAAAAAATACACAATCCGCATATACTCGCCCAGCGACTACATAAAAAAATATTCTCAACTCTCCCTTCCGCCCGTTTCTCATTACATTTGCATGAAAACTACTTAACACATTTGTATCAAAATGTTCTATAGTGAAGCAGTATAAGTGTCTTGCCATTTCCAGCTTCAAAATGTAACGCGCACTTTAAGTGTGCTTTATTAATACGGGCTTAACAAAATAAGATTATTATATCAACCACTAAATTAGTTTCAGGAGCGGAAAAAGTCGTCTCTATCGTTTAAGGAATAAAGAAGCCCATAAAAGAGACGCCAACGCGGACCAGTTTGGCCAAAATGGTACGTGAATGCCGGCGACAAAAATTTGACGTTATTAACTTCACAACCTGCCACATGCAATTACTTCACCTTCAAACTTTATTCTATTAATTTCAATGTATTCCCACGTCCCAGAACTTCGCAGAGTAATCATAAAATGTGAATATTGTTAGTATTTACATTAATAACCCGATCTAACTTTTTCCATGTATCCATATCATATGCAACCACTTACTTCACATCGATTCATGGAATTAAAGAACTATAAAACCCGCAGCAATAGCGGAGACTTCTACTCGCCCCGATTTTTTTTTTATTCGGGCCTCACTCCAAACAATTGCAGCGCCTCCTTGGAGCTCCTCCACCGACCTCGGACCCCATTTTGCGCGGGCACGCCGCGGTCACATTAAAAGTCCCCCGACTGGGAAATAAAACGCTCCCGCGCCTATAACTCGGGGGCCGCGAAAATAATTGCTGTACGGCAACAATATCGGCTTAGCGGCGAGAAAGTTAACGGAACGAGGGAAACGACCAAAGTTTGGGAACCACCGTTTTGCAAGCGTTTGTCTGAATATGAAAAGCTCAGCGCTCGTCGTTCGTGGTCCATGTAGTTGTCTTTTGGGCGTATACAAGAGCTAATTGACGTCGTGATTAATATGGAATCCGGTCTTTCGCACCGATCGGATCGAAATAGACAAGATTTAGCAAACGTTGCTACTTAACCATTTGAAATTTTCAAACAATCTCAAATTTAGAATAGGATTACGTATTGGTATGGTAAATATTCAGTAGTTACATTCAATGAACACTCTGGCAGAGAACGCGCACTAGAAACTTTCCAATAAACGCCTGATACAGCAATTCACAAATAGTAAAACAAAGTCTTGATGTACGCCGTCACTATCTTTTTCTTTTCAATTGATGACCATTGGCTTAAGCCTTCACACTGGTCCGACATGTGATGAGGTCTGGTGACACTTACCGTCAACTGCTGCTTGTGGCAACACCC
The DNA here is from genome assembly GCA_005406025.1 of Eumeta japonica. Lineage (NCBI taxonomy): Eukaryota > Metazoa > Arthropoda > Insecta > Lepidoptera > Psychidae > Eumeta > Eumeta japonica. The sequence goes on from BGZK01001797.1 coordinate 85,231, forward strand.
ATGACTTAATATATACTCTTCTAGTAGCGAAGAGAACATTTTAACCGTTGTCAAGATTCGAACAGGCGCCTTTTAGTGAGAACGCAACTCATTTTTCCACCCATTTGTCACCGCTTAGTGTGAAATACTAAATTATAAAAAGTACTTGACACATTTTAAACAAATTGGAAGTTGTAAAATTCTAAAGTCTAAATATTGAATTATAAAAAATGCTTGACACATTTTAAACAAATGGGAAGTTGTAAAATTCTGCTTGTGATAAAGGGATGTAGGGAACTTAAAGGTATATTCTTTAACGTGTCAAATTGAGTAATTTAATTTAATCTAAAGAGTTTTAGAACGTAAAAAAATCAAACGTTTAATGGGAACGAATAATAATTTCACATTTCTGAAACTTTCGTTAAAAACCTAAATTGTTGAGGTAATAGACATTCTACAGATGAAACACAAAAGTAGATGAAACTGTTTGTCGATACTGTATGAAGAATACGATGTGGAGAACTCAGAAACTTATTCGACATTACAAAGATGTACTACAGGTTTTTTATTAATAAATCTTTTCAAATACTTTCCATCGTCAACCATTTTCTGCGTGTGAAATATACAGGAAGTAAAAATAATCGACCAAAATCAGTGCTATGGAAGAAATGCAAAGATTTTCGGGACGCCTCTAGTAAAACGTAGTACATTTTTGACAAATTTTGTGTGAAGCTTCAATATAATTATCAATACGTAGGGCGCACTGAAAATTTCTAGAATTAATGAGAAAAAATTACTGTTAATGGTCAAAAATGAATTTATTGTTCCTCAAAATAATCTCCGTTAACATAAATGCAATTAGTGATACTAATAAACCAATTTTTAAAACATTTATGCCACTTCTTTTTGATGACCTTGGATACATGTTTTTCATACTCTTCAACAACCTCTTCTAATGATAAAAATTGTTGACCGCGTAATTGGTTCTTAGTTTTAGCGAACAAATAAAAGTCACAATGTGCCAAGTCAATCCTGTATCCAGGATTGCTCATTAGTTCTACGTTTTTCTTGTTCAAAAATTTGTTTGAATATTTGGCCATGTAATAACTGGCCTTGTTGTGGTGCAAGTTTATATGACGCTTACAGTTATTTTCACAGAGTTCGTCAATATCTTTAGGCAAGCAAATGGTTGTGTACCAATTTACTATTCACGATACGACAATTCTCCAAAATAACAGTAGCCACGTGTCTAGTTTTATTAAAAAAAAAGCAATCATCCGCTTAGAGGCATTTTTTTTTTTTGTATTTCTGCCCGTGCGAAGGGCAAGGAGGTGCAAAAATCCATTATGGACAGTCCGTGCGCCCGAACGCACGGGGTGTGTCCGACTCACGGACTAAAACCCCAGAACATTACGGCGTTTGCCATTAGTTTAAGCCCGTGGACTTTTCAGCTTCATCTAAGCCGAAGGCACAGGGTGCCAACGGCGCGAAGGTCAGGAACCCTTCGTTACCCCGACGTAATAATAACGTCCAAGGGAAGAGGCAAAATAACTAAAACCCTATTAAATGTATAATAGATAAAACAGACGACGCTTGAAAAAGCGAGTAGTGGAGGGTGGCAAAACCGCGAAAGGCGGTTATAAAACAACGGTTCGGTTGAGGGCGTTATGCCCTTAAATCACTGAATTTAAAGTTAAAATTCAAAATGACCTATAACCGTTACGTAAAGACGTAACGTAAACTAACTGAATTTAATTCGGAATGGATTAACCATCACTAACAGAGTTTGACCGCTAACCGTGACGCTGAGCGAAGCCCGTCCCCAAAGGGCCGCTGCTGGTCAACGCGGTCGCACTCACGCAGTTAATGGAAAACCATTTACGCGCGTAAAACACGCGAAATAACTAAAATAGCGATCGGCATCGGAGGTGAAACTACTGGAGCGCACCCTAGGCGCAGAAACCGTGCGGGCTCGGCGTGCAGACGGCAGGGTAGCCGGAGCTGCCGGGACGGACGCCCGTGCCGCGGCCGCCGCACCGGCACCCCGCTCGTACACGCGCGGAGCCCGACACTATGGAACACGGCTCGAAGGAACACTGCCACGCAGTAACACACTAAACTAAACGGGTGGTCCAGGAGACCGAAGGCGACCGATCGCAACGAGGAACAACCGGAACTGCTTAGAGGCATTTTGCTCGCGCGCCACTTTCGCCTCAACTCGATAGACCCATACGGTCGATTTCTGCTTTGTTTTGAGGTCGTAGCAATAAATCATGTTTCGTCACCCCTTACTACGTCCTACGCCAAATTTGACACATCTTCCTTGAATCTGGTAATCAAAACATTGCACCAAGTGTTACGGTCCGTTTTTTGAGCCTCAGTCAAATTGTGGGGGATTCACTGCGAGCCTAGCTTTTTCATACCCAAATCTTTATGTGATTGTATTTGACTCATACCAATGCCTAAGGATGTCTGAATCTCATGGTAGGTTACATGCCTGTTTGTTTCGATTATACGGCGCACAACTTTGATATTTTTTTTTTGGTCACTGCAATGGACGGGCGACCATCGTGAACAGCATCACTGAAATAGACACGACAGCGCTTGGATTCTGCAAACCAGTTATAAATAATCGTCTGGCATCTTACATCACCAAAAGTGGTTTGAAACCGATCGAGATTCTACTGATCTGTCAAATTACACTTAAAATCGTAGAAAACCATACTAGGAATATTTTCAAGACTTCAAATCCATAACGATGAAGATACGCAATTTTAAAATGACGCCATAATCTAAAAAGAATTGACAGTGAAATGAAACAAACTGTATTCTACAGTGAAAGAGTTCCATTTTCAAGTGTAGTTTTTACATTCATACATTCCGGTTATAACATTACGGTTGTACATTCATAAATATTGTTTACGTAAGTATCCAGTTCCAGAAGCTTACAGTGCGGCCCACGTATTTTTAGAATGATATTCAATATTTATTATTGGAACTTGTAAATTAATGGACAAATAAATTCCTAAACAAAAGTTGAATTTTCCAAGAGATCTTTATAAAGACTAGATATCACGATGTTAGAGCACACTTAATACACAGAGACGGTTCTGTCTTCACAAGACCGTAGCTTCAAGGATATTTTGATGAATTATGCAATAGTGAAGCCTCTTCCATTAAGCGATTTTTTTTCTTCCAGACTATCTAATATATTATACAAGATTTTCGTTTAGTTTTAAGTTTCAAGGCAAAATATTATATTCATAACTGTCATTTATGACGATTATTTCAGCAACAATTGATATCATTGTATTATTTCTTACTCGAATTTCAAAAATAAGTCCTAAGCAGTGGTAAAGTCACACTGTAGTCAACTTGGCATCATGAAAATGGACCAACTCCACCGGTGGGAAACCACAATCTCACAGAATACAGACGTGAAGTAACAACTTGCGCTCTTACTATTTTCGTTTAGTGAGTGAGAGCTCCGGTGGTTTACTCCCTCCATCACCCCGCTCCCTCTTCGTCGCCCTTTCCCCCCTCCATCAACACGTTCTTTCCTCCACCAGATATAGTATTCCTTGGGTGGGTCCCTCGAGTAGGAACTCGAGGGACCCACCGTCAACGCATTGTTTATGTCTGAGGTCGTGAATGTCAATGGACGACGGTGACCAAACGGCTTTCCAAATTAGCAAGTACTGCATTGGCATATCCGACGGGTTCGTACTTAGGTAAGTCTGTGGTTTGAGTTCATTATTTCCAAAGTAAGAACTATCTTAATAATTACTAACTTATCTAATAATCACTAACTAAAATAATAATTACTAACTATTAAATAAGTACTAATTTATTTAAAAAATAAAGACGTATATAGTTTACAGTATACAAATATATAAGATTTTTAATCGTATGCGGTGCGTGAATTTGACTCGCAATTCATCATTTAATTTCTTCATCAAATGAAATCCTGTCGCATTTTACGAATGATCGTGGACTAAAAGTTGAATGCGAATACTTCGTACAACTAGGCTGTCACAGTAACTACTTGAACATTATAGTGTTCATTGATATAAGCGCATTCTTTCTTTATGAATATTTTTGGTTTCTCATTTCTCGTTCATCATTCTCATTTCATCAGTTTATAAAACATATGTATATATATATATATATATATTGGCATTTCTTATAATAATCCCTTTCATTTGACATGTCACGTGATACACTTGACAAAAGATTTTTTTATGTTTTTTTTTAATTTCCCTCTCAAAATGTTTTTTGCCCTATACTTCCATTATTATGATATCTAAATTTGAACATCTATTAAATTTTATACGTATTTCGTCTAATCTTAGATTCGGAGAAAATAAGCTGTGACGGATAGACGGACACTGATCCTCTAAGTTTTTATAGCTTATACGCAAAACTAAAAAATTAACGTTTAGTATCTAATAGGCACGCAATATTATTTTAATTAAGTTAAATAATAATTTTAATAAATAATAATGATTATTTATTTAAATATTAGCCGCAAATCGATAACAATCCACAGTCGCAAAAATCCACGAGAACGCATAAAAAGCCGGTATAACAGTTTTATGTAGAGTCAATATTGCTCACATTATATTTGTTGAAAACATATAATGTCGTCACACTATTTATTTCATTTTTATTTTTATACTTAAAAGTGTCCATCTACCCAGAACCACAAGCAGCAAGTGCTGCTTCGTTATCGTCGATGATGAAAATGTACAGATAGTCCAAAAGTAGCGTTCTCCACCTCGAGTAAGACGTCATAGAAAGTACTATGGAAGCCCCATATTCATTTTCTATATACTAACTCCCATACGTAACAAACTAAATACACTTTGTGATTCCTTAAAAATTGAGGTTCTCTTAACACCTCACTGGACCCCCATAAAACGCCTGCGAATAAAAATAAAATACTTAAAAAGGGGAAAATACTCTTCTAAACATTTACACCTTTTTCATGGAACGAGCTTCGTAATGTCCGATTAGGTATTAAGCCAGCACAACGAGCCATGTCCCCGGGCGGCCTGCGCCATGACCGAGGCCGTGCGCACGTGCCAACTATTACTGGATATTTTCCGAGTTTCAACCATTTTCGCCATCAAATATATATCACCTTTTGCGTTATTATATTTTAAAATGTTGCATGTATGCATTGCTTTATTTTTAGTGACGATTAAACGATGACAAATTGTCTAAAATCAGTAACATATCGTTCTCGACTTGTATAAAGATTGGATTCATGGAAATATTGTATGTCTATATCAGTATTTCCCAAAGTGGTCCAGGTGGACCCCCAGGGGTCCACGGGAGACTCGACGGGGGTCTACGTTGGGCGTAATACGAAATGGGGGTCCACAATCGTAAGCGGGGGTGCATGAAAATTAATTTGATTTCGTTAGTGAAGAGCTAAAATGTTGACTTGATTTCTCTTATCAATATAGGCAGAGAATATTTTAAGAAGCTCAGCGACTGTTACTTGTAAAAACTTGCATATTTCGTACTCGGTACGACGCGTCGAGACTTGTCGTTGCCGCGCCGGCCACCGTCCCGTCCGCAACGCTTGTTTAGACGTGCAAATTAATACGACTTATGGTGTATGTGCTTGCAATCTTGCATGAACGTGTTTGATTCTTCACCAATATAAAAACGAATGTCAAGGATAATCGTAGCTCATTTGTTTCTGGAATTTCGTAAAGAAAAGTGAATCGATATTAGTGTTGGCCAGTGACTAAATTTGTTTCCAGACTTTCGAAAAGAAAGGTAAAGTGAATCGATATTATTGATTGCCAGTGTCGGAAAAGTAAGTACCTACCAGCCTATTTGTTATATGCCTATAGTTTTAAGCCGAGAAAGATTGAACTTATCGTCCCTGCTTTATTTTTATTACCTATCTAATTCATTTAATTATTGCGGAGTTTTGATATCAAAATATTGTTTAAAAGTTTCTATAGAATTTACAGAAATATATTAATATATTATAAATGAAATAATAATTTTATATAACATTGTAAAAACCATCAATATAAAGCGTCTTCTAAAAGTTCATTTTTCGGTTTCTTCATCATTTTGTAATGCTTACTCCCGTCTTCATTATCTAATTTGCAGGTGTACGACAAAATTGAATCAGTATTCTTCTTAATATCACTGATCGTCGATGTGCCTACACCACACTTATCAGGTAACTTACGACCAGTTTCTCCTTTTTTTTTAAATGAATCAATAATATTTATTTCGTCTTTAAGCGATAACACCACTCTCTGACGCTTTGATATTTTTAAATATGTAGACGTGACACGCACGTAAAAGCGGAGTAACAATTGCTAACTAAAACAATAACGAAACGCGTGGGCAGTGATCCCACGGGGCGCGGGCGGGGGTAATGCCAGTTCTGACACGTTCATGCTTGTATAAATTCAACTTGTAGGTATTTAGTATATCGGTCGCGGTTGGTAGTCCGGATAATCGCGAATCCGTATAACTGAGGGCCGGATAATCGAGTTTCTACTGTATTTTATATTTTTGTTTATTGATCGATCCCTTTCGAATAAAAATTCCACTTCAAGATTTCATTTCCAATGACCATCGTCAGATTACGGTCGTCGCTTGATCTATATGATAAATATAAGAAAGAATTGAAGTTCGTATGTGGTATACTCACCTACGTATCGCTGTACGCCGTATTACAATTTGGTGAGACAAAAATTGGACCTACTCACTTCTTGCAAATCTCCCAAATTTGGTGGAATTTTTTAAAACAATATATTACGTCACGATACATCTATCAGCAGTTTAAGCGCATATAGACAAATTAAAAATACCAACATGAACATAACGCACTCACAAACATAGAAAGGTACAATTCATGAAGTTTATAAAAACCGAGAAGAGTTTTATGAGAAAACCTCCGGAAGCTTTTTGCTTGTTTATTTTTCGAGAGATAATACAATTCTTCGGTGCGTAATTAATAACAGTGTATCCCGCGGGCGCATATGAGGCCCGCCCGCCCTGCGCCGCCCGCGGGGACAAAGACGGCCGCGGCCCGCGGCCCCGGACGCATGAAGGCGGCGCCCACGTATCATATTTCTTGCGGGTCCCGAGGCTCCGCGCCGCCCTTTATGAGTGTACTACAATGTGACGCCGGTTTATTTGTATTTTTTTTTTGTATGTTTCCCACCGAAATTAGGACAGCGGGACATTTATTGAAGCGCCCCCGTCCATTTGTCGTTCGTATGTCCGTCTGTGAGGGACGTTTTCCTCTCTAATGATAATATTTCATAGATGTATTCATCACTGTATAGTGATGATTCTTTTTCAATGAATGAAACGAACGCCAGCGTCATATGCATAATATCAATGTAGAAACCATTCGATATCGTACAAGATATACTTAAAAATAATTTTAATCCATCATATTAACGAAATTCCCAAAATATGCATTTTGTGTGTAAAAGGTGTTTAACTCGTATCGGTATATGGGTAATTCTCATGAAATATCGAAATTCTTGTCCTTTGAGTTTTATCGAAAATCTAACAAACATGGAACGGTTATCAAAGTTTTCTTGTAATCTACATAACTTTAACAAGAAATTTCACTTATTATTTTGGAACCAAATGTGTACGTAAGAAAAAAACACGGACATGTAATGTCCGTAAAATCATTCCCTCACTATGTCCCAACCTACAAATTCAAACACTTTTGTATTATCAAACAAACAAAAAATAGTAATAACAGTTTACTGTCAAGACTTTTCGATTAAAAATATGACAGACTAATAAAAAAAATCTTAACTTGGAATATATAGTAAAAACCGGATGTAAAAAATTGAAAATATACACGTGTCTCATAAAAATAAATCATTCCCTCACATTGTTGCTGACAATCAAATTATGAACGCATTCTCAATGAATCGTGAACGCTACTATTAGTTTTTGATAGTTGGTAGTCCTGTCAACTTATCATAATGGCGAAATTACCGTGAGCGTGTTGCAGTTTGTGTTCCACAAAGTTAAAATTTTTGGTCAAATTACATTTTCATTGTCATTCCCCACACCCCGGAAAACAAAAGGTAAAATACTTTAAGCGTTGTTAATTACATAGAAAAGTAGGTTTATGGGAGTAGTTTTATGCAAAGCAAATTTCCAAAAGTGAGGTTATGTCAGGAGTTTTTTTTATTTTTATTCTTTGTTTCATCATTCCCTCACCGTCATTCCCTCACATAAATTTGTAGTGAGGGAATGATGATTTATGAGGGAATGATTTTCTAACAAAGGTCAATTTGCTTTTGATTGTTTACTTTACCTAACTGTATTATCTTTTGTGTAGGGTCAAATAATGTCGAGAAAAAGAAGATCAGCGAAGAAGAAGCTAAATTAAAAAGAAAGAGTATGATAGGAAGCGTAGGGAGAAAATGAAATCTGACCCTGTAAGTCTCAAGTACTTCACGGAAAAGAAAGAGTTAAATATCTTAAAAAGAGAAAAGGGCCAAGTTAAGCTTATATCCACTATGAGTTCCAGGGAAAAAGGCAAAAAGGAAAAATTGGAAGAAAAATAGCCAAACATATAGATACAAAACAGCGAAGGTACGTAAGAATTTAGCAAAATTATTAGACGAGACACCACATCCTAGCTCAGGATTGGTTATTCAAAATAATAATGAGGTCAGGAACCTGGCAGCTATTCGAAGGAGGCAGCAATTAAGACGACGTACAGCAATATTTTATTCGAAAATAAGCAGGTTACAGGAGAGATTGAACCGTGAAATAAGAAATAAAGAGAAATATCGTAAGAGATGTCAAAGACTAATCAAGAATAATCAGACTTCTCCTGAAGCTAAAGTATCAGCACTGTTGAAGAACATCAAAGTTCCTGAAGTTGTGAGAAAGAAGCTTATTTTGTCGGAAGTTCTAACGAAACAACTAAAAGACAGATACATTAACTTAAAGAAACATGTTGAAAAGAAGAAATATTTTGAGATTATAAAACCAGATCTTTTGAAGAAACACAAATTGCTGCACTTATCAAAACCGTTTTCAGACACGGGACATACAAAAGACCGGCACCAGGAAAATAAATGCTCAATTTATGAAAGTTAAAAAGACATAGAAGATTTTTGGAAAATGACGAGAACTCCCGAATGTGCCCAGGAAGAAAGATTTTATTAGGTCTAAAGGAGAGGTAAAACAAAAACGTGTATTGTGTGATACTATGAAAAATTTGCACAAAAATTTCTGTCGAAGGTTGAATATCAAATAAGCTTGCAACATTTTGTCGACTTCGACCTTTTGGGTGACTTGGACGAGCATAAAGACCGAAACACATGCGCATGTGTCATTCATGCAAATATTCAACTGATTATAATGAAATTGTATGAAAATAAAGCCTTATGTTGCGGTAATATAACAAGATTTCTAGCTATGATAACATGCAATGTCCATTCAACGAAATGTTTGTTACGAGAATGTGATGGTTGTTCAAACAAAGGGATGGAATATTATCTTCCACAGCCAAACCGAAGAGTGACCTATCATCAGTGGATGTATGAAACTACATCCTATGAAAAAATGGAAAGATGAAGACAGTACGAAAACCCGTTAAAAAGCGATCAATGTTTCACTAAGAAAACTAGTGCTCCAGTTAGAAGAAAAGTTGCCTTTATTCTTTAAACATGTTGCCACGATAACGCACCAGTATCAGACCATCTCAGAACTTAAAAAATTGACTGACAATGAAGTCCTTATTCATATAGACTTCAGTGAGAACTATTGTTGCAAATATAACGAAGAGATTCAGGCAGTTCATTTTGAGGGCCAGGCAACAAGTTACACTCCATACAGGGTGTTATATTTACGTGACAATGATACTGTTAAACCCCAAACTTTTGTTCTCTCTCTGAAAATAACAGGCACGATACTATGGCGGTATGGGCACACTTAGTACCAGTTTTAAGTGGCTTAAGAATCAGAATTTAAACATACACAGAATACACATACTAAGTGATAGTCCTGTCAATCAGTACAAGAACAAGTTCATGTTCCACGTTGTATATCGTCATATAAATGATTTATTTCCGGGTACGACATTTTTTCATGGCATTACTCAGAGCCAGGCCATGGCAAAGGCGCACCTGATGGCGTCGGTGGTACTTTAAAAGAACTGCTGACAAAGCAATAGCTGAAGGCCAAGACATCGTGGATTTAAGTTCACTCAAAACATTTTGTTGGCTAGATGTTCTTCAATAATTCTTTTGAAGTTACCACTGCAAATATCGCAGAGATTGAAGACTTAGTTAAACAGTCACAAACCATCACTGCATTCCGCGGAACTCAAAAAATTCGCCAATTTGTCTTTACTGATGTCCTGGAGTTTAGAAGCCTTTCATGTTCTGAATGTGAAGGAAAATGTAAACATTTTCATTTGGGGTATTACTCATCTTCAAATCCTTGCATTAAAAAAACCCAAAGCATTTCACTTGGCCGTCGTAGTGAAATGCAAACACGAACCAAATCACATGGTGGACAATCATCGAATGATGTTATATGTACATCATATAAAAATCCCACTTATAATATAGGCGATCATGTCCTGATCAAATGGGACGAAAAAGTTTATCCAGGCGAAATAATGTCAGTTTTTGAAGAAGGTGCTTTAGTAAAGTGTATGAAAAAAGGAACCAAATCTTGGAGATGGCCAATAATTAAGGATGAACAGCTGTATCACTGGAATGATATTCAGCAGAAAATTAGGCCACCAACATTAATCAAAAAAGGATGTTATTCTGTGAAGGAAATAGATGATAATATCTAATTGAGATGACTGTTTTTGTAACTTTGAGACTGAATAGATAAAAAAGTAGATTTTCAGTTATAAGTAATTTTCATTGTTTCGTTGATTTCGCCTATAAGGCTATTGTTAAAACTAAATAATATAAGAGAACTTTACTCCATTGTCAAAATGCCAGCTAAGTTAATTATTAAGAGAAGATATTTTGTTTTTTACTCAGTTTTATACTGCCACTGTAATTGCAATATAGAAATTTAAGTTAAGTTAAATGAAAATGATCCAGTGGTATAACAATAACCTTGTGATTTTCTGTTAATACTAATATAAAAAAATAATTACTAAATAAAAAGATAATTTAAAAATAAACAATTTTATCCCACGTCATTCCCTCACGTAAGTCGTCATTCCCTCATTTTCATTTTTTTAAAATATCTTCATAATCCACGTAAAATACGTTTATTCTAGGGACCACTATATAATTAAATTTTTGCAACATCAAGACCACAAAATTCATAGAAAATATATACAATTTCTTTTCAATATTATTTGCGAATTACATAATGACCAAATTTCGGGATTTCGTGAGAATTACCCATATAGTAATGATGGCCTAATTATTACCAAAAATAGATTTGAGATTTAGAGGGCGCTGGTTTCATTCCACGCATCGTTGTAGTGTGGAATGTTTGTTGGGTATATTCTTATATATCCAGATAATGTCCAATAATGTACAAAATTATGTAACCCAATGCCTAACTGTAGCTTAACATTAAAGAGTGAATGAACTTTAGTTAAATGCATAATGTGATTTATCAAATAAACGAGTTTGTCATGGGAAATTTAAATGTATTTGTATATAATTTTGAAATGTACAGTTCAAAAGATATTGAACAAAGTATAGGAAATTCGAACATTTCTCTTTTATCTCCGAAACTACAGTACCTAAAATTAAAATATTTATATATGTAATATAGGGTTTTTTCAATATTCTGTATTTTTTTGCTACTCACTTAAATATATATTATATACAGTGTTCCCACTTAGGGTGGGTTCAAACCTAAAGGTAGAAATTAAAATTAATTTTATCGGCAAAAATTACTACAAACGCAAATTACTACAAACAACGAGTTAGATAGAAAAAAAATGTATGTGTGCTTATATATGCACATAAGAACTTAAATTTATTAGGCGTGAATACATAATATTCACATCGTAAAATACCAGTCTTTCGAAATTCATATATATAAATAAATGTTTATTAAGACCTATTTATCTATTTTCGTAAACAACATCTTTAGGTAATTCACTTGTTCAATTCACTACATTTTTGGGACTATATACACATTGCAACTTCAATCAATCATACAATCAATATGCAATTGAGCGCATGAATTGCACTCAATAACACCCAGTTCAATCCCTGTTGAAAACATCCAATAGATTCCAATAAGAAATGATTGTATTGGAATCTAATGTGCTTTTGTCGCTGCAAATCCATACCCATACCCATAAAAACTTTCGAAGGGACGAAACGGAAAGTTTAATGGAACTTATATGTCTGCAGAGTTCTTATCTGGATTTACATATAGAATACATCATTTTTTCCGATTGTGGAATTGTCATTAAAAAGCATTAAAACCATTTTCTATTTCGTATTCGGAATTCCACATTGGTTTTTATGTCCACATGGATTTACGATAAAAACGGATACAAACCTACAGGTAAGGTGCCTTTAGGATCCATACAGATACAAATAACATTACAATCCCATTCAGTCCAATAAAGAAACCTCGCTATGATGGACTTACATATAGATTCCAAATTTAACTCTATCTGGAATTTTTTCTTCCAGATAGATTACATATAAGCCATCACAGATTCTATTGTTTTGTATGGGACTGTATTGGATGTTTTCAACAGGGATACATGCATGCCTCGACTTTGTCCGCGCATTTATACTACTAAATGGAACTACTACACCGATTCTGGAAATTCTTTCATTTATAGAAAGCTACATACAGTATGAAAATGAACAGCACCGCATTACTTTTTCCCATTATAGAGTAACATATTCTAATTATAATAAGTAATTAAATAAATTTTGCTGATAATTAATGAACCGTCCTGTATAATTTGTACACGTGCGATTTTGCGGTGTTACCGCTGCTCTCTCCACCCTAACTTCGCTCCGATTCCCTATTCAATGCGAACACAACGCGATGTGGAAGCGCACGCGCATTTAATTTACGAAAAATCTTGCAACGCAAAGTGTATGATGAGTTAATTTATGCCAGTGAGCATTTAGATATATGGTGTTAGCATAAGCTCAGTGCGGATTTGATACCTGTGATAAATGACTTGAATCTTAATGCCTGAGTTATATTTTTGTTGTGATTTAACGTCAAAGGCCGTTGATATGCATTCAACTCAATTACGCCTTGTTGGCAAAGCGTGTGCGCAATCAGGTGACATAAATGACGGTTTTTTTTTTATTTATTTGCCTGAAAAGAATTTTATTTACTTTCCTTACCTAATTATTTTTGTAGTTTTTTGTGGATCAGACTACATTTGTAATAATAGTGAATAAATAGGAATATTATATTCTAATACGGAGACAAGCGATGCAGTACTGTTCATTTATATATTGTATACTAACATTTTCTCCGACTTCATATAAATTACAAGCGTGACCGATGGCAGAATCGAAATTAAATCATCTCAATAGGTAGGAATCATTATCAAAAGCGAATCCATCTATCGACTTGGGGAGGCGTAATCACTCATACGAGGTACAGTCAACACTGGCTCTAATTCGATTATAATAGCAAGACAGAGATTGGCTGTCGTGACCCCATGACCCCCCATGGATCCGTCCTTGACCATTACAACATTATTGGTCGATAAAAATAAAACATTTGCATAGCGTTTTTATCATTGATTATTGCATACTATTCAATATTTTCGAAAAATAAACAAAACATAAAAAAAAATGTGATTCACGAAGTAGGCGTGTAACACAGAACAATGTTGAATAATGAGATTGTCCTCGTTTATGTAACGTCGTAGCATTTTCTTTTGTCTTTTCGAACTTTTAATGTAGCCGCGAGGGCATCAGCGACACAAAGAATTAGGTATGAGAAATATCGTGTTGCCCTTCTTAAAAACAATTTTAGGATTATAGCGCTTCTGTGTTTGCGCAACGTTTGTCTTATTAAATTTTTATTTAATACTTTCATATAATGTGAGCAATATTTATCTGAAATGTAATTTTTTTTCCATTTGAATGACCAGAGAATGTAATTTTATTGTTTCCGTTTTTAGGATTCCTTGCCTCTAATGAAAAGAACGGAACCCTCATAGATAGTGGCTTACGGGATGATCGTGTGGCTGTCTGTCCATCTGTCTCAACCAATTTGCTCTGAATTTAATGTACCGATTAAAGTGAGATTTGGTACACATATATATGTCAACAATATATCAATACGAATTCGTAACATAAATTTAAATTACAGGATTTCAGGAAAACCTATTAGAAGTCGATTTTCATAAGAAGTTTGTTTTCTTTATTTTTCCCTTGCCGTAAAAGCAGAAACATACACAAGCGTCAAACTTAACGTGGTTATAATGCACACTTATAAGTAAAAAAAATGGTTGCCTATAAAGTTGGTTTACGGGCGATAATTTGGCGTGATAACGTCATAAGAAAACATTGATGAAAAATTGCATACTTTTATGAATTGGATTAAATTATTATCACTGAATTGTCATCATTTTGTCTCATCTAATAATGATAATTATTTTGTATCATCATGAGAGATACAAATTAATTATCATTATTTTATATCTCTCTTCTACTCAATCGGTCGATGGAGTGGAAGAAAGATAGATGCGTCACAAGCCAAACGCTTGGACCGATCGTGCCTCTCTATCGCTTCTTGCGCGCTCTCGCTCGCTCCCTCGGCTCATGCGGAACGCGACAATGAGTCATACTTTTTCATGCGTTCAGCCGGCGTTCATCGATTTATAAGACGTTATCACGTCAAAATCTACAAAGTGTGAGTAGGCTCTTGTTGAGAATCTGAAAATTATTGAATATAAATAATTTGAACTACTGTTGTATGTTTTCTACATTTTCAGGAATTACATTTTTGTGCTGCAGTCAAGTCGACCACAGCGAGCCTCGACCACAGCGAGCCTCGACCACGCTTCAAATATAATCTTAACCTCATCACAGCTGACAAACTAAAAAAAAGAATCTATTGTCGAGGAAACCACCGTCTAGTGTCATAAGATTTAAGTTTCGACCACAGTCTAAAACCTATAAAATACCGCCTATGAAATAAACGTGTGTATATACCACGCTCCAATCGATAAGTTTTATTATTAGGTACGTATAATTTTTCCAGATATTCACAATTTTCAATCGTCAATAGTAACAACCTGATGACCGGCCCTCAAATAACAACGCAAATGGATTTTAATACAATAGGTGGATACATCTCAAACGTATATTTGTGCCCATATTAAAATAGATTAACATCTCCAACTCTAGGGAGCCATGGCATATTCGAATGATTTAAACTTAGAGCGATTGCCGATTAGACCAATTATATGTCATTTGGTTCATTCGTACGGCACCGTACATGCGATAGCTTAACTTTGACTTGGTCTTTTTTTCAATTACGAAGCATCATTTGAAGTCATTTGAGCGATCGGGCACTATCGTGTTACTAACGGAGCGTTTCTGAACATACTGGTATCGTAATATCCTATGAGATATGGTTAGAAAAATTTTAACTAAACGTATTTTCTAAGGAATGACAACAGACGTATTTACAAAATTAAAAAAAATAAAACATTAATACAAAACTTAGAGTAAATATAGCAGCATAGAGACTAAAATTTTCGAAAATGTCATTCATAGGTACATACATGTGTTTCTTATTAGCATCTGCAGAATCACATTTGACAAAAAGAAAGAAATGTAGGGTAAGGTGGGGTACAGTGTTACAAAAAAAAATATACTAGAATGTAATGAGAAAAATTTGTTTTAATCAGCTACTTTTTGGCATAGAAATAAAGTTTAACAATTTCTCTTTAATTAAAATAGCTCAAAAATTAACATTATTAGCAACTATTTAATTTAAATTGCACTTTAATTAAATCAGCCGATCGTAACACTGAGTCCCGTATCTGGGGTCGTCTGTTACAGAGTAAGGGGCATAATGTTACAACATAAAATAATGTAGAAGATAAAATAATGTAGAAGAAGTTTAATAAATATTAAACTTCTTTAAAATATTCTTTGAGAAAGTATAGACATCAGTCTGACGTTTGGTCTTTCTTTCTGCAACATTAACAAGAGGAAGCAAAATTTTAATATCATCTAAAGATACCGTTGCCATATCCGGTTCAATAGGAAAATAGAAATTTGTCAACTTTGCCACTTCTACGTCAGTAATTTTCCAACATAATTCTTTACTAGTTGTTTTCTAACAAATTGGACGACTACAAAATCGTTCTTTTTCGGTTTCACGAAGTGATTTAGTGGCAGTTCGTCCTCAGATGTTAAACTATCAGAGGAAGATATCGGGATGTTTTCTACATCACTCTCATCATCACTAAATAATATCTTTTTCTTTCCTTTTCCTAACTTTTTGCGTTCTCTATCCCAGAATTTTTGTTCAATTTCATTGTTGATAGGTGTATCAGTAGGAATGCAGCTTTTTCCCCTCTTTCTACCACGGTTTTATTGTAGTCTCGGTTGTGCTTTTGGATAAGCTCGACATTCTAGGGGAGAAACTAGTGTTTCATCTGGAGTAGATGGAAAAGTAATGACTGAAGAGTTTTCTTTAGCCGTTACGGATGGTGCTTCCGCAAGTTGAGTTAGCAAACTTGGGCTCACGGATTCAGAACATTCATCAATTACTGAACGGGAGAAGCTGGCGCCTGAACTATCGAAGGATATGGTCTTGGATCGGTAACATCACCCCGTTGAATTTGTAAGGAATCACTTGATCTAATATGTTTTTGAGAATCATGACCAAAAGATTGACTTGAACTGGGGGCATCAGTAGAAGCTTGTTGAGTTTCATAAGGCCGACTGGGACCGGGAGCATTAGAAAGGTCTTCGAATGGCCTATTTGTAATTTCACTTGGCATGAATTCAATATCAGTAAAAATGTGTCTATCAAATGGAAATATTCCAGTTTTTCGGAATCCTGATTTGATATTTGAGGGTGTCATGGCTCGATCGAAAGCTTGTCCCAACAATCAGCAATATTGTAGATGGAGATTGTCTTTCCAGAGTGACGCATCAACCAGGAATCCATTGCTGCGTTGTAATATGTTTGCAGAGGGCCAAATACTGATACATCAAGTGACTGCAATCTGTGGCTTGAGTGTGGTGGTATAGTTAGTAGAGTAACTCCGTTATCTTTTGCTATGTTTAACACTGCAGGTGCTAGGTGGCTATCATGATTGTCAACTATCAGTAAGGACGGGTTTTCTTTTGTGGAGGCTGTTACTTTTACAAAGTGTTTCATGACTTCAGAAAACAAGTCACTATTCATCCATCCAGTGGGTTTTGCTAGACCTAAGGTTCCTACTGGTGCACCATTAAGCATGAAAGACTTGAATTGCTTTCTGGGGAACACCATTGCTGGAGGTAGTGTTGATCCTGTTGCAGATACTGTACAACACGTTGTAACTAGTGTGCCTCTCTCAGCACTTGTTACTTTATTTAGCTGTCTAGCTCCCTTAGCTGCAATGATTTTTTTGGGTTTTTGGACAGTAGTGGTCCCAGTTTCATCTAGACAATATACTCTATTATCATCTGCAAAACTAGGACATTGCCGCATAACATCTTCCAAATTATTAAAGAATACATTCACATTGTGACGATTGAATGATGTTGCCCGTGTTAAGCTGCAAGGTTCTGGTTTTCTTAATGTTAAATCAGTATGCCGTTTTCTAAATCCATAGAGCCAGTCAATTCCTGCCATCTTCTTATCCTCCCAGTTTTTGGGAATTTTTAAATTATAGTAAACCGCCATCTCATAAGCGAGCTTTCTGCACTCAATCGTATCTAAGCCATAGCACATTCTGGAACAGTTAACTAAATATTCTACCAACGCCTTTTCTTGATCGACACTGAATACCACTCTATTGGCATAATTTGAAGTAAGTCGCATGTGTCTTTGCAGTGTCATAAAATTAACATGCTTTTCATTTGCAGCTTTTCGAAGACTCACACCACTTTCAACCATTAAAATGCTTCCGTCATATCTTTTCACTATGAAGACCATAATCCGTCTTCCTCTTACGATTTCGCTTCATTTCTTGTAATACCTTGAAATAGTACAATAATATGTTAATTAGCCACGTGAAAGTGTAACGTGGGCCACCGCCTACGGCCTCCTCTGACAAGGCCTCGCGCCTCAAAATTTATATTATGCATTGCTTAAAACATGCTTACAAGCGAGAATAAAATAAAACTATATATAAATTATTTATTATATAATTATTGTGTTATGAAATATGTTTTGTCGGGCAACATTTTCTTACGTTTGTGTAACTATCGCGATTCCGCCGCCCGTGCGCCGCTGCTCTGTGGCCGCCGCCTGGGAATCCCCTGTTTTATTTGTTTACTTTCTTTACTAGGAAGCCAGCCAATCAAATCAAAGTAACAATGCAGTCGCTAGGCGCATAACAATAGAAACGTAATTCAGTCAATATTCTTTGTTTTTATGGCTGCACGTACCTACCTATTTTGAAAAGACTAGTGTTCCATGTTTTTAATATTTAGTGAATAAATAGATACCTAGTGTGGTAGGTATATTGATTGCCTGATCCTGTAAATAAGCTGAACCAAAATTTAAAAACAGTGACTTAGAAATAAATTGTTTTTGTTTTTCTTCGTGTTGTATTCCGGTTCCTGTACTTGTCAAGGTAAGAAATAATTAATCCTACTATGCTATAATATTATAAATGCGAAAGATTGTATGGTTATTTATTTGTTTGTTACTCAATCACTCAAAAATTACTAAACGGATTTGAAATTTGGCACACAGATATTTATAGTATGGATTAACACATAGGCTATAAATTATTCCATTCAAAGTTTCCGGGAACGGGTCTAGAATGTTTACCCGAATTTTATGCAGACGAAGTCGCGGGCGGAAAGTTAGTTGGTAATAAATAAATACCGCAATTACTTTAAAATATCAAAGCTTTAACGGTAAACAACGTAAGTATCAACTTTTAAGTTTATTAAATTTAGGTTTCACAACATGTATATAAAACCGCAATTTTAAAACTATTGCTTTTGTTTATGTTTACGGATACGATATTATCGACATGTCCCCGAGATCGAGATATTGGAAGAAATGGAGTCAGGATCAGCAAAGAGAAAAGAAAAAGCTGAAAGAACTGCATCCAACCAGGCTTTGAGTTTAAATATGATGAAGTTCCTCAACCAAACTGCATCTGGTAGTACTGTACCTCTGAATCGATAGCTTCTACTTCTACCCAACAAACGTCCGAGATACCGTTGGGCAATGCTCCAGATGCACTGAGTACCGAGAGCGAACTTCAGTTAGACGTAGAGTTAGGATCATGCTCTAGCCAATCAAAAATGGACACTGAAATTTTGTGCTGTCATCAACAATCAAGAAGAACAGGTTTTAGATTCTCCAATTCGCAGCGACGACGCCAGTGCCATAGATCAACAAGTACTTGATAATTTGGATCCGGGATTTTGGAAGTTTCCCATAACGGATTCACAGCGTCGGACATAGTTCAAAGCGGCCCCACACAGCAATTATTAAATGATGATGAATATTATCCCAAAGGTGATGATCAAAGACACTTTTCCAATTTCTATTTTCGAAAAATTAAACAACGGTGAAACTCAACATCGTCGCTGGTTAGTTTATTCCAATTCCTAAAATAAAGTTTACTGTTTCCATGCAAACTATTTGGCAATTCACAAACCTCAGATGGTGCAAGGTGGATGTTGTGATTGGAAACATTTAAGTACAATTTTACATAGACATGAGAATACCAAAGAACATATGGCACATATGTTCCAATAACTTTAGAGAAAGGAATAAATCTGGCAAAACAATAGACCAAGAAAACGAAAGGCTAATACGTGAATCTCAAAAAACATTGGCACAACTTGTTAGAGAGAATAATTGACATAATTAATTTTTAGCCTCTCATAATCTTGCATTAGAGGTCACAGAGAATCTCAAGACAGGTGACGTTAATAGGAATTCCGGTAATTTCATAGATTTATTTAAATTGATATCAAAATTTGATCCTACTTTACGAGAACACATGAAGCGTATTAGTGACAAACAGCCACACATTATTTAAGTCATGATATTCAAAATGAATTGATCATATTGATGTCAAAAGCAGTTCTCGATGAAATTGTTCGTAAGGTTAAAGAAGCAAAGTATTATTTTTTGCTCGATTGCACTAGAGACTGTAATAGAGTTGAACAAATGTCGGTTATCTTAAGATTTTGTGATACGTCAACTGGCACAATAGTCGAACATTTTATGGGATTTCTAGCTGTTACTAAGACAACTGGAGAATATTTAGCCAATGCTATACTGGAACACCTAGAAAAATACGACTAAAACATTCAAGACTGCCGTGGCCAAGGTTACGACAATGGTGCAAATATGGTAGGTGTAAATACTGAGTTAAACTCGAATATTGAATATTAACCCTAGGGCATTTTTCACACCTTGTGGCTGCCATAGTTGGAATCTACTGTTGGTGGATGCAGCGAACTCATCTAGGCAGCACTTTTTGGTTTCATACAAAAAATTTATTTGCTATTTTCAAGTTCAAACGCTGGGATTTATAAAAGGCAAATTAAACTTACTATGAAACCTTTATCAGATACAAGATGGGAAAGTAGAGTCGAAGCTGTGAAGGCCGTATTATTGCAATTCGATGAAGTGATTGAATGCATCGAAAGCTTAAAATCAAACTGAGCAATCAGACACTCTATAGTGATTGCGATTCGGTAAATAAATGAAATGTTAAGTTTAGAATTTATCGTATCTTTACATGTGTGGTATGAGATTATCGCGTGTTAATATGATAAGTAAATTATGGCAATCAGTACAATTCATTTGCGTTGCTCTTGAACATTTACACACATTTTGTGAATGGATAAAGAGTATCGGGAAACTGGATTCGAAAATCGCTGTCTGATGTTCGGAAATTTACTGAGAGAAGCTGTTGACCTACAAAGGAGTTTAGGAATAAAGAGTAGCTAAAAGAAAAGGATGTCTGAGTATGAAAGCAGCGATCAACCTATATAGCCCCTCTAAAATGCGGTATCAAATAGATTTTTTACGCCATGATTGATTCTATAATAACCAACATGGAATTAAGATTGACGTCTTAAACAACATTATAAAGATTTTGGTTTTCTAATGATTTAAGCAAGTTATAAAAATATGCTGAGGAGCAAATATTAAAACACTGTAATGATTTACATAATGTCCTGTGTAAGGGGAGAGAAAGAGGATCGAACCTTTCGAATTATTTAAGAATTAAAGACAATGATCCAAATTTACCCAACTTCATTATAGATGTGAAACAGCTGCTGTCATATATAACAGAAAATATTTTGAAGAAAATTTCTACTCCAAATTATATATACATTGTAATCCGAATTTTACAATGGGTCCAAATGGCCCTGCTGAAAGGAGTTTTTCGAAATTAAAGTTAATACAAAATTATTTAAGCAAATACTGCCAATGGGCCAGGTTCTCAGCCGTTTTGTCAATAATTGAATCAGATCTGGCATCTAGGCTAAATTACAACAATCATTAAGAATTTAGTAGGTAGAAACTCTGTTTCTTTAATAAAGAAACATGAATATTTTTTAAAGATAGGTTAGGTAGGATAGATTAGGCTAGGATAAGTACTCTTTAAGAAATGTATGTTAGTAGAAATGTTTTTTTCTAGGTTGAAAGAAGAAATTATATTTAATAGTGCAGCCAATGTTTGCATTTCATTGTCGCATTGTCATCTCTCACCTTCTATTATTTTTGATTTGTAATTTTTCATTAATATTAATCTAATTTGTATTTTTATCAATAAAAACTTGACAGTATTAGTTAATTTTTTTTATATATCCGGCTTCAGGTCACAGAACAGGGCCTCTGAAATATGTCTTGCCCACATCAA